>JAEANM010003171.1:0-22889 GCA_017656035.1 Myanophis thanlyinensis
CTCTGCTTTCCTTCTTTTTAGAAAAGTTGAAATGTTCAAGAATCTTTAGTTTTCCCTTTGACACTTTATTTCAGCTTTAAAAAGGCTCTTCATGGCCAAAGGAATTAATAACAGTCTTTTGTTTAGATCACTTCTTCTTAGTATTCAAGGTTAATAATGTTGTATTGTAAATATGGGCAAGAAAAATTTCTCCTTCCCTTCTTTTTTGCTGCTTCAAAAAGATTCTTTGGGGATAGTATTAAACTTTAAAGTCCAGATTCCAGGGTATTTGCATAGATGTTTTCTTCATAAATCTGGTAATCAAGCTTACCAACATCCTCCTGCACAATCTTGTCCTGTCTGGTTCTTCTTTGAGGTAGCCATTTCTGACCACCGTTATAGCTGCCTTCGGGAAAGGAAAAGCCAGCTGAGGAGGAGATTTGCGACCTCTCTTCGACCCTTCTGGCAGATCCCCCCTCTTTACCACCTCTGCGGGATGGTTTATAGACCCAAAGCCAAATGGCCCGAGGTGCTCCAGCAGTGAGCACAAATCGAAACCACACATGATTGCGGATTCCGACCTGTCTGCGAAGAAGCCAAACAGGAAGTCCCCATAAAAATTTTGTGTGACTCTCATTTTCCTACAATCACATTTTCATGCTGAAAAATGTTCAGAAGATAATTTAAGGAGAATGTAACAAAAATAATTGGCTTATATGGCCATATTGAAAATTTGAAACCCATGTATGAAAGTTTGTTTTCTGTTTCTAAAAATAAACAATTTTAAAGTTTGGTCCTCTATTCATAAGACTACAATTTTATTAGTGAAAAGCTAAAATGTTAAGCTTTGAAAATTTGGGTAGATACTATAGATTCTAAGCATGTTCCACAGCCTGCAGTACAATCACTGACATAATTATCTCCTCTCTTGCAGGCAAAAGAAAGAAATAATATTTAATGGTTTCGCAGAAACCACAAATGTCAGCAATGGATGTTCTGTTGTTACAGTATTTTTAACCTCTGTGATCTTATCCCCTTGGTTCCGTGACTAATAAGTCTCCTGACAGAATGGATATTAAAGGGATCCTACATATCTTTCCAGATATATCCAACTTTATAATTTTATAAGGAATGCATGATAAATTTTCTAGTTCCTTCATGTTTCTGGTTGTAATTAAAAGGGCATTGTATTAAATTGCATTAAAAATGGAAAAAAACTCTCACTTCAACCATAAAACAGATCTGACTTCAATTGTAATTACAGTAAATCAGTGAAAAATGAATGCCTTTTTATAGCTGCTTCTTTGTATTTGGACATAGGTGTGTGAGTGTGTGCATTTATGTCTGTTTTGGTTACAAGTCAGGGATGAGAACCAATATGATCAGCCCAGAGAGCTTGATCTGTGCCTGACTAACAAGATGATTAGGGTAGTAAAAGGCAATCCCCCAGCTGCTTGTTGTGAAAATAAAATGATTGCTTTTGGATCTTTTTGAGGAGGTGGGAAGTGCTCATTCTAAATACTCAAGGGGCCTCTGGGAAATATTTAAAAGCATAATATAAAAACTCTGAGAGATATTTGTTTTGTTGGTTATCCCTTCTCTAAGGGTCAATACAAAATTGGGGAAATACGAGGCAGAAAAATATGAACCAAAAAAAAAAGAAACCCAGTGCAAATAATATACAGCCTATGATATCACAAAACAACCTATTTATACAATTTCACCTAATTTTTTTGATCCCATACAACAGCCTGAACCAACAGCTGATTCCAGAGGCTGGGTTTGTGTGACCCATGAAGCTAAAATAGGATTAGCCAAATTGTATATCAATGTGTCAGGTAAATATAGTCCCAGAGTTTAAGTCCTATAGATCATCAAGGCAAATTCTAGCAGCTTTTTTGGCATGCCTGAATTGGACTTGCAGAGAGGCAAGTGGTTGCATCAATACTGTTTAAAGGAGAAGGCACTGTGTTTAATTGGGGACTTGTCTTCTTATGCGTGGAGTTTGGATTTTGAGCCCCATATCAAATGTACTATTTCATCTTTAGTACCAATTAAATAACTAGATCAAAATCAACAGTTTTATAAGAACAGATGATGCCCTGATTTTGTTGAAGTGGCAATTGTAATAGCTTCCCTGGCTATTTGTAAAGATGGGGTTGCAGTGGCACAGAAGTTAGGCCAAAAGGTTCTTTGGTCACTGGGAACCATAATAAACCTCCTCGGGGTTCCACTGTCGGGCCGTTGTCTCCTGACAGCCCCAAGGGTCTGAGCCTTCTCTGTGGCTGCACCCTCCTTATGGAATGAACTCCCCCCTGAGATTCGGACCATTACTGACCTCCGAGCCTTCTGACGTGCGTTAAAAACCTATTTCTTCCAGCTAGCTGGTCTGGCACCTCAGGGTTTAAATTTTAAATTGTTTTAGTTTTTGTAATTTTAAATTTTAAATTTAACTATTTTAATTGTCGATTTTAACTCTAAATTTAACTCTTAATTTTAATTTGCATCAGCCTTATATAATTATTTTAATTGGTTTTTAGACTGCTTATGTATGTATTTTTTATCTGCTGTGCACTGCCCCGAGTCCCTTGGGAGAGGGGGTGGTATATAAATCTTGATAAAATAAATAAAATAATAAAATAATAAATACTGCATCAGATGTAGATTTGAATCCCTAATACACACAGTAAAAAGTCAAAGAACACAGTTCGTTTATAGATCTGGGCTGAAAAAAATCTGGATGACCACTAGATGGCAGCAAAGAATTAGCATTTTGTATGTCTCTTCACTGCCTGTTAGTGACTGTCCAAAGGTTTATAACCTTATTAGAAACACCTTCCTTTTAGTTTGTAAACCATACTCCCTATAATTGTATTATTATAGTATTTTTAATGAGCTAAATTCCCTGATAATATTTATTTCATGCCTTCCCTTGGTAGACTAATAAAGGAGGTGTAGAGGGAGGGAGGGATGTATATTTTAAGGATGGCTGATCCCCATACATTATGATACATATATTTGCATATACAGGCATGTGCTTGCCTACAAATATCTATTTAGGTTACCATAGATGATGGTCAGACCATCCCATTTTGAGACAGAGCCTGATAGCTAAATAAACTACTACATTAAATTTCCTGCTACTCAAGGCTAAAATAATCATTGTCAAAATAAAAGTCCAATTTTGTTTATACTTTTACCTTTTCCTCAAGGGAAATGTTCTTTTTCTATTATGGAATTGAATGGCTTTTAAAAATATGAAAATACAAGAGGATGCCTTCAAGACCTGAAGCCCACTTCTGATCATCCCAGTTTCCTGGTTGGAATAGTGGTTCCAAATGTATGCAGTTCTGTTTTTCCCATAAAGCTTAATGGAAGCCCTTACAAACTGAGCCAGCTCTTCTCTGTGTACAGCCAATGAAGAGATGTCTCCAAGGTTTGGGATTCTTCAGGATCAAGAAGTTGAATGCCTGAAATTAATCTAACCTCCTCCTTTCTGCAGATTCCATATTTTTCCTCCATGGCAAGTTGTGGTAATAAGAGCAACAGCACACCAACATCCCTACCATTCTGGTAGCCCCCAGTGCACAATTCTGGAAGACAAACAACTGCACAGATTATGTCTGTACTATACCCCATAATTGAAGGATGACTGGAGCAAAGCAGAGCATAGAAGTTCTGTACTGGGACTGGCTTTAGTTGGGAGAGAAGACCACCATCCCTAGTACAGGTTTCATCTGCATCCTTCATTTCCCTAGAAACCTCCAAGTACTATTTTTGGAGCATACTAAATAGCAACCAAGAGCATATTTACACTTAATGGTTGTTACATAATTCTCCACCTTGGTGAAATTTAACCCTTTTATATCTCCAAATCAGATATCAAGCGGTAAAGGATTACTCTGTTTCGATTTTCCCCTTATTAAAGGAAATTAAAATGAGCTGATTAGGAAGCCAAAAATTAAATAGGAAAATGCAAAACAGATAGTCCTTCTTCAGTGTTTCTATAACTTGGTCCTTTCTTGCATATTGGCTTTGAGAATTTTTCACTGCTATTTCACTTTTTGCTCTCTTTCTCTCTCTCTCTCTCTCTCTCCAACTCTCCCTCTATTCCTCTGCTTTCCCTCCAACTTTCCTATGGACTTTCCTCTCCTAGGTGCGGGCCAGTGCCATTGCACAGGATGCTGATCAAAACTACGACTATGCTAGCAACAGTGTTATCCTACATCTGGATGCCGGGGATGAAGTTTTCATCAAGCTTGATGGAGGCAAAGCCCATGGAGGCAACAACAACAAATACAGTACCTTTTCAGGTTTCATAATCTACTCAGACTGAGGCTGGAAAGAAGCCTACTGACTCCTAGCCCCCTGGATTTCTCCATGTGGCAAATTTGGCTGCTGAATCCATTAATACTAATGTCTTTACATACAGCCAGTCTCTCTCCATGGGTTCTATGAAAGCAGAGTTGGGTCACTTTATTTTTTCCTCTAGTGGGCACTGGGATGGCCAGCTGATGATTCAATCACCGTGCCCATTTATTTTACCTTCCATTATATCATGAGCCAGTAAGCCTTTCAACAGTATTAATACAGAGGATGAAGAGAAAGAAAGCCAAGGAGCCAGGGTGAGACTTGAGATGTTGTCTGGAGAATTAATCATCCCATTACCCTTGAAGGCTTTTTCATTTCACCCTATATGACTTGTTGAGACATGCTGCATGCTATTGTATTGAGAGTAGATTCTATATGTAAGTAAGAGGTCATGGAGGCTTAACTTAATCAGTGAAGGGACTATATGTATTGCCATCTGATACTCCCAAGGTATATTTATATGTACCTTTTTAACTATGTCTAGGGCTTCCTTAAGGCTAAACATCTTATCTGAACTTAAAACAATTACCATTTCTGGCTAGTATAAACCAGAATGTGAAACTAATCAGAAATGGTGGTTATTCTAAACTTCGATGAGTCACTAAATTAATATAAACATAATTAAAGAATCTTGTGGCACTAGAGTAAAATAGTGGCATACAAGGTCCTGGAAACCTTTTAGAGTTGTTTAGCATATTGTGTGAATGCCCTCATAATATCTTTACTAGAAGAGGGGATTACTGAAATTTAAAAGTATTGTGCATTGGTTTTTTTTTAAAGGTAAAGTATTACTTTGCCAAGTTTCAAATGCATATAAAAATATTAACCTTGGATTTTGGTCCCTCCATGAGGGTAGTTTCAGGTGGTTCTGGTTGTTGTTGGTCATGTAATTATTGGTCATGTATAACTGAGTGAGTGGAGATAATCTTGTCTTTTCCAACCCAATCCCTAACGTTAGTGGTGAAATTATGCTAATTTTCTAATACAAATGCAATTTTTCTAATACAAATAGTGAAAATTAATCCTGCTCCACCACCACACCACCCCCCAAAAACCCCAGATTCTATCAGATTAAGTCAATAACTCCAGGATCTCATGCACATGCAATTTTGTATGTGTGTACATGCAGGTTTACACATACAGTAAATGTGCATATTATCCAAACAGGTCTACTATAGGAATACTTCTGTATTTCTCCAAACAGATGCCCAACCTTGAAAAGAAGCCCTATCACGTTTTTCAGCACATGTGATTAAGCCCCACCTACAAAATTAGGCCTAATTAAGACTCCACCCACCTGAGGTGCAGGGGGTGGGGCAAGGCACACAGGTAAAAAATAAGCTAGGGTGGGAATGGAGGGGTGGAGCTACCCTAACTACCAGGCCTCGCACACTCCGACACCTGCCTCACTTTCTTCTGGGGCCACTTCTGGGGGCCTCTTGCCACCGCTTGCATGCATTGCCCCAACCTGCATTTTGCCTTCAGATGCCATCCAGAAAGACCTCTACAGCTGATACAGAGCTTTGGGGTGATGCATGCGAGTGGCAGCAAGTGGCCCCAGAAGAAGGCGAGGCAGGTGTCAGGGTGTGCAAGGCCTGGTAAATAGGGCAGCTCCATCCTTCCATTCCAACACTAGCTTATTTTTTACCTGTGTGCCTCACCCCACCTCTGCACCCCTGCAAGTGGCGGCAAGTGCCCACAGAAGAAGACTCACATGCATTGTACACATCGCTCCAGCCTCCATTTTGCATTCAGATGCCTTCTGGCATCTGCAGCTCTGTTATTGGCTGCAGAGGGCTTTCCAGACGGCATTTGCAGCCGATAACAGAGCTCCTGATTGCCCCGAAGTTCTATTATCGGCTACAGAGAGACTTTTCATTTTGCCTTCAGATGCCTTCCAGAAAGCTCCGGGACAATCCGATCTGAAAAGAGCGGCCCACATGCCCAACATGCTTTGCCTGGCCACTGTGCTGCTTCTTTTGCAGCAGTGTTGCTCACTCTTTTCGGCCACTGGACTGCTTCTTTTGTAGCCAAAAAAGCGAGCAACGCTGCTGCAAAAGAAGCAGCCTGGTGCCCAGTCAAGGCGCATGGGTCGCATCACTCACTCTTTTTGGCTGCAAAAGAAGCAGCCCCGTGTCCAGGTAAGGCACGTTGGGCACGTTGCTCACTGTTTTCAGCTACAAAAGAAGCAGCCCCATGGACAGTCTAAGCACATGGGGGAAATTAAGACACCTTTAAAAAGAAGCTGCAGCCGTTTTGTGGGGGGGGGGGGTCAAAAGAAAATAAAACACGGTCATATTTTTGAAAAAACACGGTATATAACTGCATTGTCTCTCTCCTCTACTTCCGAGTGTTCTTAGAATGAGGTACAATCTCAATTCTTTCTTTGTAATTTAGTACTTGAACAGAATCTTACTTTGTTGAGTTTTTAGAGGGTGAGATGGGGAAGCTGATTTTTCTTACCAAAGGAAGAAAAAGAAAAACTATCAGCTTAATTCAAGCTGAGCTCTTCCTTTGGAGTATCTGTCTCTTCTTCAGTGGGTTGCTTCCCAGGTGACTGTGCTTTCTTTCTTTTCAGAATGAATGGGTCTAGGAAAAACAGGATGCTTCTGGGTCCTCATCAAGTCTGGCCATTAAGATTGGAAAGATCAGAAGAATGACATGGGGTTGTATATGTAATTTTTAGACTCATATTAGACATATTTCCCTTTTACATATAATTTATCATGCTGGCCATTACTAATCTTTCTGACCACAACTTATTTCTTATTTAAAATATGAAAAAATGATCAACAAGGTGAAACTTATCAGACCTTCCCCTCCCCCCAAATATAGCTTGTTAATTGAGAATGGATGTTAGTGTAGGCCTGAAGTATAGTTTTACTTCCTTTCACACACGCTATAAATTCATTATTCACACCATAATGGCTGCACAGGATGATGATCTCTACAGGGTGGTTTGGAATGGAGCTGTTACATAAGAAAAAATCTTGATGGTATAATCCTGCATTAATTGTTTACCACATGGGCAAAAAAACCTGAGCATAAGTGTGGGCATTCAGTTTCACAGGTTTTTGTAGTCTAAAATTTAACAAGCTGGCCTGGGGTCATTGACTCAACTCTACTTAATTCCTATACTCAGTGGTGTTCTGGTAAATATTTAACACTGACTCTCTCAACTCCATTGCTGCCTCTGTGTGGTGCTGCTTGCCACCAGACAGCTGATTGGTGTACTGGGTATGGTGGCTCAAGTTGTTTCTTCTGTCATCTCGCTTACAAAATTCCAGAAAATTTAAGAATTAGCTCTTCCAAGTACAAGCCAGCTCCAGAACTTCATTGATTATGCTGATCTTAAGTTATAAGACAAGTAGAAATACTTTTGAGCACATGCAAAGTATACTTCTTAGTGCCATAAAGTATATAAAAACAATTTCCATACATCAGGAAATAAGAGGCAAGAATTCTAGTTCAAAGGATAATGTTTTCAGAGGCTTGAGTCTAGAATATCTTAATATAAAAGTTTATTATATTACAAGTGAAATTAAACAGAAAAATTACCAAATTCCATAACACATTTTATTGCCATTTTTTCTACAGAAAAGCTTGTATTTCATTAGTTAGATTAGTTGTTCAGAATCTAATATTTAGAGATGTTTTGGATTGTAGCTTCCACAGTTTTTTATCGAACATGGCCAGGATATGGTCCAACATAGAGAAGAACAAGATGAAGGAGAGCGAACTATTTCAACTGTGCACAAACTACTTTATTCCAACATATTGTTACCCAGAAAAATAAACAAAAAAATAATGAAGTGAGACATTAAGCTGTCTTATAAGTATATTTTCACAAATGAGTTTATTGGAATTTACTGTTAGGTAAAAAGTGTACTGTATATAGAAAGAGATATGGTAAATATACTTAATGATATACTTAACAATACTTAATGATCAGATTAATAATAATGAAATAGTGAAATACATTAATATAGATTGAAAATGAAAATATGCAGAAGTTGAAATATCCATAAATACATACTGCATCTCCCTACACAATAATTAAACACTAACAGAAAGCCAGCAGAGTTTTCTAGTTTGAATTGTCCTCATTCATTGGAAATACAATACAGTACTGTATATATCAAAATTCAAAAATTGCATTTCTGTAAGACAATGTGTTTAACCTGAAAATCTAGAAAGCTTCAACTTGTCCAATGACAGTGGTGTGTAGAGAGAGTACTACTGTATGTTGGGATGCGAGACATCATTCTGTTTCCTAAATATCTTTATCAAATGAAGTACCGGTAACACAGAGAGAGCAAATTTGGAATAAAAGATATTGGGTTATCTAGTTTTTTTTATTCCCAATTATTGCCCCTGACAAATTTGGTAAATTGAAAGACATTTTAAGTGGGATTTTTTTTCCTCACCAGATGCAGAGAAACTGACATAAGAAAATCCTCATAGTATATTTTCTTCCATCCATTTCTGGCCAGAAAGTCAGTCCTATTTGTCAGTATATCAATTTTTCATTCACTTTTTAAGTACTTTTTATGGGCCCCTGACAATCCTCAGATCATGCTGCTGCAATTGGGCAGTAAATTGAGCAACACTGGACATATAATTTCCTGCCAGTTTTCTATTGAAAAAAAAAAAATATGATGCATAGAGAATTGTATGGTCTTCAGTCATTTAAATTGATAATTTGAAGAAAAAAAAAATCCTTGCCCCTATTCCCCACAATGTACAAAATATTTCCCCCAAATTTTAGAGTGGGCCACTGTGATCCTGGGTTGCTGAAAAAAATACAAAAAATTGTGTGGCTTCATTCCTGATTTTTTAAATATAAAGATCATATATTCTTAACACTTCACATTTTTAATAGTAATAAAGAAAGGGAAGTTCATGAAAAGAATATGTGAGCCTGTTTTCCAGTCCCCTCCTCTGCTATTTCTACTGACACAGAGGTTCAAAACCACCCTACTCCTTTGTGGAAAAATATCACATTTTTTTCTACTTTTAAGCACTGTTTTTTTGTGATTCTTAGATTTTTCTTGTAAGATGCCTTAGAAGTATTTATATCCTAAACAGTAGGATAAAGTGTATTTTAAATAAACCAAAACATTGCTGAGAGCCAAGAGACACTTCCTGGTTTTGCTGCTGAGGTAGCAAAAATGGGTGTTGCTTATCATCTGTTTGGCCATAAGATGTGATTGATATACCTCACTGGGTTTGGTAGACCACAAATTATGCAGGTCTTCCATTTACATATATCTAAGGGCAATTCCATGTTATCACTGCTTTTATCCTGCAGCCTGCTGCTCAAAACTGTTTAAAGCCAATGCTTTCCTAATCACTCACTTCTACTATTCTCACAAAATTATTAGTAGAGGTTTTCAGGAGACAATTTGTGCTCTTCCAGTTGACCAGATGAGATGACAATTATCATCTCCTTCCATTGGTGACATCTACCACCTATCCTGCTCTTCAGTTGCGCTACTACCAATCTAGGAGATGTGGGGGGGGGGGGGGGAATGATAATTTGCTGTGGAAAGGCCTTCTGTTTGCAAAATTTGCTTTCCTCATTTTCAAAGTCACCCAGCTGGCTTTCATGCCTAAGCCAGAATTAGAACTCACAATCTCCTAGTTTCTAGTCTGGTGACTTAACTCTAGACCAAATGCCACTAAAATAATTATGGGAGAGTTAACCATAATTCAAAACAAACCCAGTTGTGCATGGAGTTAAACTAACTCCATCCTTGTCAATGGCTGAATAAATAAGCAGTACAGAATTCACTATTGTATCAGTGTGGCAATATCAAACATTCTTTCAAAATCTTGATTGTTTACAATGCCCAAGCCATATTTACTTCTTCCAGTCTCTCCAATATATACAGGACTAGTGATAATATGAAGTCTTGTGGATACTGGCCAGGAATAAGAACTAATGGGGTGCCAGGTCCCTTCTGGAGAAATGGAAATGGGGGACCTTTATTCTTCAAATTGTATTCTTTGATTACTCAAGGTCACAATCATAACAAGGATATTTGATTTGGGTCACCAACTTAGTTGGTACATTAGTTATCTTGTGAAAAATAGGCTAAATCTATTAAGAGCAGTCTTTTAAAATTATTGGACTGAACTACTGACTTCTCTTTTGCACAAAGCACCTGACAGAAATCATTTCAGATATGTGTCATATACCCAACATACCACTGTCACCTACTAGTTGGCTTTCTTGTCAAATCCATCAAAATGTTTGATTTAATATTGCTGGAGCTTTCTTGATTGTTGGACTAGTGAAACCAAGAAAATAACTAGATGGGCACTGGTCAAATCATACAAATTCACTACTACAAATTCTAGGGCAATATAATGCATGTGAGTACCAAACATGGAAATTTATAGCATGAAAAAAACACCAAAGAATAAAACATATTATCTTGTCCAGATAGAAATTATATTGCATAAATTTATAAAAAAATGTTTGAATTGTAATTTTATAATTAATCTGATAAATCAGATTCCATATTCTTATATAACAGTTTTTGATCACCATACAGTGTTTGCATAGCAAAGCTGATCCAGACATCCAAACCTCAGACCAATCGCAAATTTCTATATGCTGACAGTTGGAATAACTGAATCAATTATCCCTTGGCTATTTTCTAATACTCGGAGCCAGCTGGGAGATTTTCAGAGAGAAAGAGAGGATGGGGGAAGAGGGAGAGTTATCATAAGGTATCAGGATTGGCATCACCATGAATGGGGAGCATGCCTGTTCCTTTTTGTTGCTGCTTCCCAACCATGGGAAGGTGAAAAGCAAAATGATTACATCATCAGAATATCTAGAGATGTCCCATTTTTGTAATTCTATAGGGAGGGCAGTTAATGCTTCATAAGTTATTTGTATTGTGCCCAAAAGAATTATTTTAGCCCCAATCCAAACAAGCCTGAGGCTTTTTAGGGCTTAATCAACCCCTCTCTGTCCCATCACATTAATTAGCTGGTTCCATTTTCCTATTGGCACCATATTCATCCACACACACCCAACAATGACCTAATTAAGTATGTCACATGAATGGGACCTGTGTGAAATAATCACCATGAAAAACTGCTATATTATCAGCCTATGAATAGCAGTTTCTGCTACATTAAGAGCACTTGGCATTGAGGAGATATTGTTTTTAAATAATTAGCTAGATGTAAAATTAAAGCTGTGGCTTCAGAAGACATTTATTAATGTGCATATTATTGGCCAGTCCTACTGAGTCCTTATTAAGTACTGAAGGTACTTCAAAAATATTTACTCTGTGGTGAATTCTACTCAGTAAAGTTTCCTTGTAGCAAACATATATTAGAACCTACTTGCTTTTTCTTGAACATAATTCATCACAGATGAATCACTCTTTAATTGGGCAGTTTTTATTCTGCAGCAAGTATATTTAAATTACTGCATTCTTCTCATAATATTTTTAAATGTTATTTCTCTCTTATTGTGAGAAGTGCTATTTTGCTATACAAAAATAAAATGAGAGTAAATAAGTAATGAGAGCCCATTCAATTTTGGATGGAGAACATAACTGCTTATAGCATCACCAAGAGATATTTTATTAATAATGGAGTTGCTGCTAAATAAACCACATGGACAGATCCCTTGCCTTTACTTAATTTAATTGTATAATAAGCAGAGAAATTAAGTCAGAGAAACAGAGAAGAAAATTTCTAATTAAAACAAAATGCACCTTAAAATTCTCTGATAATTTTCCTTTTGCACATGTTCTCTAGCTGTGTTTTCAGTGATATTGCCCCAAATGGGTTTGGAAACAACCTGGAGGACAACACAGTTAGCTTTAAAGTGCAATAGCTTGATCAGAATGTGATTTTTAAATTAAAAATAAATATATTTGCAAGTCCTACCGAAGTAGTCAATCTCATGCTTAGTAGCTCATTTATAGTTCAATATATCATAGGATCTTTGAAAACTGGGTTGAATAAAATTATGATTCAGTTAACATGTGTTGATGTTGTTGTGCATATGCAACTAATGAGTAAATAGAGTATACATTGATGTAAACAGTGCTACTTCCATTGCTGATCCTATCTTGCCTGTGTTGCCTTCATCACAGTCAAAAAGGTCACCTGACTAATGAGGGGCAAAGTCCACCAGAAAATAGATATCTTAATGTTTCCCTTAAGATGGTGTTAGAGTACAAGGAGAAAATACTAGCTACAACTAAACTTGATTTAAAGCTGTTACACTCTTGGATTGGAAGATTCAACACAATGCAGATATAGTGGGAAGGGAAAAAAAAGCTGCCAGGGCATATTTATACTGTAATTAGATGCAAGTAGGGAAAAGCCTGGAGAAAGGCAGCTCCAGGCTAAATGCTGAGAAGGAGGAATCAGTGTTAATCTTTCTAAAAATAATAATATATCAATCAAAAAGGGAAGAAAAGAGACATTCCCACATCTTTGAGATAAAATAACAAATAATGAGGACAGAATGACTTAGGAAAAAAAATAACTGCATTCTATTCTCTTTGAGGAAAAGAAACTCATCACCAGTCACTGACACTAATAGATAAAAAAATAAGGATCAAACCATTTCTTCTTCCATGGCATATAATTAAGTTTATTGCTACAGGGAGTTCTGAATGACTTTTAAAGGATTTGATGAAAACTGAAAGAAGAGTCAATAAGCTTGATGCACCAATGGGAAATCCTTCCTCTGTGCTTGAGAATAAAGGTATAAAACCCCTATCAGAACTGAAAAGGGTGAAAATGCTATTTCAGGGTGCACTTACTACTCAATAATTGAAATCCATATTGTCCTATTAAGATTTCAAGCTCCAACTTGACTAGAATAATTTTTTTCATCTATGTACCACTGAACTAAAACTCTTATGTCTGTTTGCCCGTTTCTAATCATAAATTTGACAAAACAGTGCATCATAGGGCAACAATTTTTGATCCAGTGTACCTCCAATGGGATAACTTACAAAATGCATCCAAAATCTGGGACCCATCACTCCTGTGAATTGAAATTTGGCAAAATTATGATTGTTTCAGGATTGCCACATTATTGCACTGCCATTGTCATGTGATTGTCATTTCCAATGCTCTCTACCAATTTCCCATAAAGAAGTGGGAAATCCCAGGCTGGCAGGCAAATGAGTGACAACTGCCAGATGGAGGAAGGAGGAAGGGTGCACTGGAGGTGCCAAACTGTATGTGAGGTGTATACAGCAGGTTGGGATGGTTGCAAAAGGGTGTTTTGTGTGAAACACATGAGTTGGGGATGTGGAGAGGATGCATGAGGTGCATTGTGCAAGTTTGGAAAGTGCACATGCATGTGCAAGAGGTTTTCCATGGATCAGGAATGATGCATGGATGTTTGAAAGATTGTGAGTTAGGTGCAGTGAGGTGCACAGGAGTGCATGAATTTTAGGTAGGGAAATACTTCTGAAACAATGACCCACATGGGTTGTCTAGTTTACATAATGAAAACTAATTGTCAAAACAGCAGTGTTTAAATCTTCATTTCTTTGAGTGTCTGAAAATCAAAACTGTAAATCAGAACCATAATAGCAGGTGAATCTCCTCTTCTTGTACATGTATAGAACAATCTGTCCTTCCCCAATATGGACCTCTTGAAATTTGTTGAAGAACTCCTCTTATCTTCAAACAGCATAACCAACCTGATATCAGATCTTTGAGATTATCCAGATTAGGAAACAGATTCCATGGGAGACTAGAATCTTTATTGAGACAGGGAATAGAATCTTGCAAGTCTGGATGAGTCTCACCCTCTCCTTCTTATACCCTAGGAAATCAGGAAGAAGTATCTTTCCAAAGACTAAATGAATACTTCTGTCCTTTTTATTTTTATAACAGCTACTGATTAGTTCCCTCAAAGCCCTCTCCATGGTTTGATATGAATGGATATAATTGACCCACAGCATCTACATGGCATAGATTACCCACACCTGATTAAAGAACTCATCATATATTGGGCTGCAGGTCTTTAATATATTTATATTTAAAATTGCTCCAACAGATATGCCTCTGCAAATCTACAAAAATGCAAGTGAGGGAGATTACTTGCACTATCTCTTTCGTTGAAGTGATATTGGTTGACATGGCTGAGGAAAGGGACAGCAATTTATCTGACAATAGTAAATGTCCAATGTTAACCTAACTGGACAGGCTGCCTTTTGACATCTGTCAGGCCCTGTTCACAGCTGCCAGCCACTCCCCCCAAGTGGAGACCAGAACAACTGTGCTTGAACACAAGGCTTCAAGAACTCTTCCACAAGGAAG
The DNA here is from genome assembly GCA_017656035.1 of Myanophis thanlyinensis. Classification (NCBI taxonomy): domain Eukaryota; kingdom Metazoa; phylum Chordata; class Lepidosauria; order Squamata; family Homalopsidae; genus Myanophis; species Myanophis thanlyinensis. Next base: position 14,671 of record JAEANM010003171.1, read on the forward strand.
AAGAACAAAAGGTCAAGGATTTTGCATACATCTGGGGGACAAAAGGAGGATGGCAAGGACTGACTTTGCACACAAAGCAAACAGTAAAGTTTTTGCTCTGATACCATTCAAAACTGGGGTCTGACTTTAGAGCTACTATGAGTACATAGTTTCTGCATACAGGTGTCACAGAATATAGAATTAAGTGCCCAGAATTCCTTTTCCATTATATATTTATCATATATGCATGCATCATCTGTATATATAAATATATGTATATATAAATATATATAACCTCTGTACCTCTTTACCAAGTAACATACCTCTTAGCGCTTTTCCTTTCTGTTTTACCAGCATGAATGTGGCTTTCCTATTTCTTCAAAGGATCTTTTGAACTACTGTTTTGTTCCTTGCCCTGTTTATTTCTTATCTTCCTTTGTCTTATGGCAGGGTTTTCCAAATTAGATTCCATGAAAACTTGAAGGTATTCGGTCAGAGACTATGAACAACAAGAACAATAGTCAGTAGTTCACTCAAACCAAGTTTCTATCTCTAGGGTTTCCAGAAAACTTCCTCACACTTGCTCAAATTGGTATTCTTAGTTGGGGGAAAACAAATGGGATGATGTCCCATGTGGCATACCCCTAATTATTAAATTGCCCATAATGGACAGAATGCCATATGTAATGTATCCCTTAACTAGGCTGCTACAGCACCTTATGAGCATCAAACATTGAATGGCTGTATCCTTTCCTCAGTTGTTCAATCCCCTCTTAATCCTAAAACGTGGAATGGGCATTAATAGAAAGAAGTTGTTATTTGCAATAGCAACTTTAATCACAGGTCAGCTAAAGCAGATTAATGTGGAAAGGAATTGTCTTCACGCAACAAAGAGTCAGAGCCTATTTTCTAGAAGGTTGATGATTATTTTGTAGTTTCCCTTTCACAGACTCTGTATTGTTATATAAGCCAGTCTTATTTTTCATTAAATACCAAATGTCAGATATCTATAGCTTGCAAATTTTTATAATAGATAAAGGATATTTGGACCAAATTGGCCAATGCTGACAACCTCTACACATATACTAACATTTGCCATTTATTTGGAACAAGGAAAGTGTGTGTGATGTAGCAACCTGGATTTTAGGTATAAAAATGTTACGATAAAAATAGCTATGTGTTTCCATGAATAATATACCTACATGTATCATCACAATAACTAGACTGCTCAGGAGAGTGACTAAGACAACACCAGAAATATGTAGGGACAGGAGTGTCAGAATTTCTACTTAGGAAAACAAAAACTGCTATGGAATATTCATTTCTATATATTATATGAAATGACTGTAGTAAACAATTGCTATTACACATTAAGAGATCTGGAAGCAGCTTAGATTGTAGGGTAAATATGGGAGGTGTGAAAATAATAGCCATATCTTAAGCTCTAGTATGGTTACACATACTAAGTCAACTAATTGTCTTTTCTATTAGCCTTGGGTGTCAAGGCACTCAGGTAATTAGGCTATCCCAAAACTATGCTTGGCTGTCAGGTAATCTAGTAAACCACTGATCTAATAAACCTCAGTTTAGCAGACTCGGCATACTAAATCTCATAGAAGGCCCTGTCCATACGTTCTCTTGCTGCTCTCTCTGTGTTAAATCCTATCCTTCACATCCTATTCATCGTTTTATACACATGTAAAATGTTTGTATAAAATATACCATTGATATAAAAACAAAATATATAATTATGCATGTTATAAAGTCCACTGGGACTAAAGGGATATTCTATTTTAACATATACCATGCCCCTCCCAATATTAGTCCATTAAAACAAGTATACTATATTTAAATGTAGGCTACCTGTTCCTTGGCTAAATGTGCTAGAGATTGTGCTTTAAACTTTGCATAGAAAATAGAATTGTTTCAGTTACAAGAGTTGGCTGTGCTATTTGCCTCTATGAATCTCAAGTCAATGACTTCTGAAAGTTCCTGGCCTGATTGCTTTAGGCTTATTGCAAGCACTTCTAATGAAAACAGGATCAGATTATGCCTGGAGTACAAGCCAACCTTTCTTTGAACCTCCTGTTTGGGAATGTCTGTTCTGCCCTTTCCATCCTGTACTTTATTACTGTTTGAATAATTGTTTCAGACGGTAATTGCTTAGCAGCAAATACCCACTTTTGAAGTTTATGCTTTAATTAGCTTTCTTTTTTCCAAGAATGCGGGAGAGAAAAAGAAAGAAGCACATCCTCAAAATGAAACGTCCTGGCTTGAGTTGGGAGAGCTCAAGTGCCATAACAGAAATTGCAGCATTAACTGCAAAATGTGATGAAAAACTGACAATTAATTCCTGGATTTCCTCCAGCCAAATCTTCTGCAATTTTAACCTTTGGACTAAGCTGGATCCAAGGGCAATTTTTAGCTTAATTGGGGGAGGGAGTGAAGTACTGTAGAGAAGAAAACATATCCTTACTCAGGCAGATTAAAAGACAAAGAATCAATATCTCTCCTCTTCCCTGCCCCATAGTTTCTAGGAAGGAAGTGACGGCACTATCATTGTCATCTTTAGGGTTAAGCATATTTTTAGCAGCTCTGATGCCACAGAATCTCCCAGATTTCCAATCCTGAGGATAGGGATGTCAGCAGTATAATGTTAATGACTTCTGTATTACACATGAAATATTAGCTTGGATGAGAGAAATCCCTTATCTGGGACCTCAAGAAAATACAATTGCTAGCACGGAAACAAAACAAAACAAAACAAAACAAAACAAAACGCCTTGAAAACTGAGGGTATCAGGACTGCAGAAGAATCAGGAATCAGAAACCTAAGAAGCTGGTGGAGTTTATGTACGGTAGTTATCATAACTCTTACTTTGTCACTGAGACTTTGCTCAAGCAGTTCAGTACTTAACATTCAAAAGCTCCTGGGAAGCCAATGGGAAACAAAAGTAGGAATTGATAGAGAGTTAAAGCACAACATGTGTTTTCTAAATAACCAATTCAGCTTTTCAGTAGAAACAAACACTATGAATTGTTCTTGCTGTAAATGAATTAATTTAAATTTTGAGGATGAAGAACAGTTCTCTCCTTCCTTTTCTTACTTGTGCATAACTTGTGGCAATACCTCCTACATTTAACTGTTGGGCAGTTCATCTTGTGTTAAGCCCTTTGCTGTCACCACAGTTCATACTGTTGTAGGGTTTGTGAAACTGAAGCTGCTTGGCCATAATAAAACTATTTTCAAGAACCAGAAAAGTTTTCCCTTCTCACCTCCTCCACACTTGCCTCCTTCAGTCAAGAGAGGCTATGAACATTTTATTTTGCCTTGGATAGCAGAAGGCCTGATTAGCAAAAGAAGAGGGCACCAAAGGTAGGATTTTCACTATTTCTCTCATTCTTTCAAACACAACATACTGGAACTTCAAAACTTAAAGCATTGGAATTGTTAGAAAAATAATTTAGGGTTCCAGTGCAAGTTGGGGTTATGCAAAAACAAATCAAAATGAAATTCAGACATGCTATGAGAGGAGGAGATTCATTTTTATTCCCAAAACAAAAAAGTTTGTTCATTGGAGTAGGCTACAGAGAAAATGGGCTCCAAATACTTTATTTTATAACTGGGACTGGTTCTTGGTGTAGGCTTGTGGGGGCATGGTTTGTATAATTACTGGTTCTTGTGTATGACTGTCAAAGGTAATTGTCCTCCCTGTTTACATGTGCAGATTGAGGTGCTCTTGCCCTGGGTTTTGATCCTGAGGTGCATGTGAAATCTGTAAAGGAAGATTGCCCCTAGGTGTAGATTATTGTGAGAGGCTCTGGCATCTTTCCTTATCCTGAGAGGATTCCTTCCTCCCCAATGGAGTCAGTGATGTGCGAAAATGGAGAGCAAATCAGAGGCCTTTTAACTTCTAACAGAAGGATCACAGGACTAAGCCTTAGGTCACAAATATGGGCATCAGGTATCCAGGATTGTTGGGGCAACATGCAAATAATGCTTACATTGTAAACTGCTCAGAGAATAAAGCAGTATAGTGCTGTAAAGCACTATGGGGCATATACAAGTCTAAATGCTGTTTATTTCTGGTTGGTTAGACAACTAATTAACTCTTTTTTTTGTTCTTCAGACTAAATAAATGTGTATTTTCCCTGTCAGTTTGCCAAGTTAATGCCACTTTTCTGCTGTTTCAATAAACCAAGTCATCAAAATCTATTCATCTGTTCATTTAACCTCTTTGTACAGCTCTTCTTACCGTCAATGCACATTTGGCTTCATGACAAGGGGAAAAAAACCCTACTGATTCAAAGAAGTATTCTACAAATTGAGGATAGGAAAAATGTAGGATGACAAGGGAAAACAAGTAATGGCTGAGCAAACAAAGGCCTGTGAAGGATATTTTGCAACCAGAAATAAGGAGAAGAAAATACTAGGGGTGCACTATCACACAATCCCAAGCAAAGGGAAAGCTGTTTGAAAAAGTTGTAGACTGGTCCACGTGTCCTCTAAAGCAGTGGTCACCAACCAGTGGTCCGTAGACCACTGGTGGTCCACAAGAAAATTTTGGTGGTCTGCAGAAAAATTATTTGCATTTTTTATATTGCACTAAATCAAGGGTCCTTGCACACTTAGCTTGGCTGCCTGTTTAGTAGCTCCAACCCCTCCCTCCATCACAGGAGTCCAGGCACTTCAACGAGCAGCCTGTGAACCTCCTGCCACCCGAAAGAAGAGCACGCCTTGCACTCCCACAGGTTTTTCCTCTGCTTGGAAAGCCTATGCTCATAGTCCTCAGTGAGGTACTTCTGCTGAGCCTCCTTCTCTGTCGGATCCAATTTGAACTGAGCCTGCTGCTTTGCCAACTCTTTCTCGTGGAGGCTGCTTAGCTCCAACAACTGCTTCCTGTTGAGGCCCTATGGAGCCTGGGCAGAGAAGAGCGAGTAGAAGCTGGTGAGGTGCCCCTGATGACATCAAGTTGGCCATGACTACCCAGTCACATGGCCACCTAGCCACACCCTCCCAGCCAGTCATTAGGCAGATCATATTAGTGGTCCATAGGATTTAAATTTATGAATTTAGTTGTCCCTGAAGTCCAAAAGGTTGGGGGCCTCTGCTCTAAAGCATCTTTTTAGACTCAAATAGAAGCACTGCACATCTCAGAGGAAACTGACCCATTCTATTCCATACAGAGAAGCCAACTGAGTTTGCAAATGAATTTTATTTACAGGCTGGCAACAGTTTACAAATTAAAGAAGTAAATGAAGAAGTATGTGTCACAGCAAACTCTGTCCTCTTACCACTATTCACTGTTCCCCGCCCCCCAGTACCTTCCAGGAGCCATGCCGACTATGCAATTGGGGAAGCAAATTGGAAGCAGCAACATCTAGTGCCTATGCCTGCCACTATCACTATAGTCCTTATTCCTTTCTCCAAAGATCGTAGTTGTTGCTGACCTGCTCTGGAATGCCTGCAATCCCATTCTGTGCTGGAGATCAGTGCTTGTTTCCCTGCCCCCTAATGTGCCTTCTTCTCCCATGCACTGTGTCATCAGGAAGGACATTGGTCTGAGCTACTGATACAATAGCCAATATAATTTAAAACTTAGATTTGTAATTCCAATGTTACATGGACATTATATCTACATTTCATCTGCAAAACATACATTGGGTTGTCCTCCAAAAAAAAAAAGAGTATCTGCAGAAGTTCTCTGCAACTGCCTCACTCACATTATTGAACTGTGAGGTAGTTTGTTTGTTTTTTTAATTGGAGGTTCAGGTACTCCTCAACTAATAACCACAATTGAGCCCAAAATTTATATTGCTGTGAGAAATTTGTTAAGTGAGTTTTGCCCCATTTTATGACTTTTCTTGTCACATTTGTTAAGTGAATCACTACAGTTGTTAAAATTAGTAACATGGTTGTTGAGTGAATCTGGTTTCCCCATTGACTTTGCTTGTCAGAAGGTTCCAAAAGGTGATCACATGACCCCAGGACACTGCAACCATCATAAATGTGAATCAGTTATAAGCATCCAAATATAAATCACTTGACCCTGGGGAAGTGTGAAAAATGGTCATAAATCACTTTTTCCAGTGCTGTTATAACTTTAAATAGTCACTAAGTGAATTGTTGTAAGTTGAGGACTACCTGTATATTGATTTACAAAGGCAGCAGGATAGTGGAGGATAGTCAAGGCTTACTGCATATGCTTTTACTATATATAGTGACATTATTTGCAGCACATACTTTCAATAGCTATCTATAAAGCTATACTAGTCAAGTTTCCTCCTAAGTCGCCTTCCCAAAGCTGACCTGGATAGCAGTCAGGGCAGCTCATCTGACCTTGTGACAGCATACATATCCTTCAAAACCAACATTGAGGTTCTCTTTCCTCTTTTACTCAATCCAATGGCTGACTTACATGAGCAGAACATCAATCATACCAGTACAATATGCTACACTTGAGCTGTATGTTTTCTCCAGATTCTAATATTTGATACATCACTTCAAAATTTATGCTTTCTTTGCTTTTGGTTCTTGGCCTTTATACTAGACTTGTACTGGAGAACACTTTATACATTTCAAATGGAAGCCAGCCTTGGCACAGTAGGTCACACTGCAATCCACCCAGAAAAGCCTCTCTCTCCCTCCCTCTCTCCCTTTCTCTCTCTTTCATACACACACATGACAATCTAATCTAATTAATCTAATTCTATTCAGAGTATTGGATAAACTTTTAGTGACAGAGCCCAGAATTAATACACCTTGGGAAACATGGAGTGTTGTGTATGATTGGGATTTTCCTTTCTTTTTCTTGGTTTGGGAAATACCTTTTTTTTCCTTTTTGAATGTGTTAATAAGATATTTGTGGCTTGTACTAATGTGTTCATTTTCCTGCTTTAAGAAGTGGGAAACCCTGCCAAAGAAGTTTAGCAATTGAAATTCAGCTATGAAATAGGAAAAAGCTTCAGGGGGAGAAGGGAAAAGTCTTTTTAATAAGCGGTAATTTCCTGCAGATGTTTTGTAACAGCCACTGTCATATCCCCAATGTCAAAAACACAGCTAAGTCCTGAAGAAGACAAACAACCTCAAGTCAAGCCTTTAGCACCCCCTTTTTTACTATCCCAGCCAGCTTGGGTGAGTAGTCCTGCCATTAACTGATAGGTCATACTCTGAAAATGACACTCCCATGCCTTTGTGACTTCAAAAAGGGCCACAGGCTTTTAAACTTTTGCAACAATAGTAGGCATAGATTTCATGTCTTTGGCAGCATTCTTAGCTCAGATCCACATTGTTCAATTATCAATAGCACAGACCACCCCACCCCCACCCATTTCTCAAGTGCAGGAACAGACAATATTGTTCTCGGTCTCTTGGCTCACTGCAAAATTCATTTGCAGTGGAAGAAGCTGTCTTCCATCCTGAGCCACCTTAAGTCTCCCATAAGCTTGATCCATTGCATTTCATTCAAATCTAGCAACACTCTAATTCTGACTGGCTAGAACAACAAGGATCTCTCCCCAATGTCTGCTCATTATAACCTACAGTGATTTCATACTGGTCTATAGGAATGTTATTTTCTCAGCTCGGCAGCAGCTTCCATTTCCCCCCTTCCAGTTCATCTAGTGATGGTCCATAAAGACCTTGGAGTTTGGTAGTCTTGTGGCCACTATTGTTTTCCCACTTATTCTGCCAGTACCATTCCACCTGACATCTCTCTGTATGACCCTTTTTGTTTCTGCTCAGTCTAGGTGACACATATTTTCCCTTTCTTTCCTATTCTGTGCTGCAATGCTTCTAAGAAAGAAAAAGGAAAAAGATTGTTGTGGCAATTTAGGTACTTTGGAAAATAGCTACAAAATTTCAACAAATGCTAGTTACTTGCTTCTCAAAGCTGAACCATCATTGCCACAGTTTCTATGGGCCCAGAATGAAACAATCTGTTTCTTTTGCTTTGATCACTGAAGCAATAATGATACAATAAAAGAAAGAGGGAAAAAATCTGTGCTAGAGTCAAAGGAAAAGAATGTGGGAAGGGCTGGTGGTGAAGGAATCCATATGTTGCAAACATATGGAAAAACAAATGAAACTACTGAGGAAGGAATAAGGGAGAAAGCAGGCAGTGATGAATCTATTACCTGCCTACATATGGACCAGCCTATAAAGCAGGGGTCGGGAACCTTGGCTCTTTCATGACTCATGGACTTCAACTCCCAGAATTCCTGAGCCAACATGGCTGGCT
>JAEANM010003172.1:0-22888 GCA_017656035.1 Myanophis thanlyinensis
ATTTGTGTCTCGAGGCTGCACTTTTTTTTGAATTTTTTTTATTTATTTTTTTGATTTTTTTTTTCGAATTTTTTTTTAGATTGTCCTCTTTTTTGGAAATCAAAATATGGTCACCCTAGCATAGATGCAAGAATTTCACTGAAGATTGCTCCTTTCATACATATTTATGTTTATATTTATAATACTTAATATTAAGAGTTCAGAAAATCCTGCTCATTTGCTGGAAGACATATATAAACTTCTCAAATATTTGATTAAGAACATTAAGTGTTATTGAAATATTTTTATTCATTGAAATGCTACTATTTTATGCCCTATTTTGCCTGTTCTGTATATTTCTCCTCTCATGTACGACACCAAAAAAAGATAACCAATTTTTAAAATGTTGCATCTACAACTATTTTCCATTTCTTCCATCTGTGTTTTAGTCTAATTACTATTCAGTGTTTTTTTCCTAATACCTCCATTATTTTCTCTTTTGATTTGGCATTTCCTGTCTGAATGCCCATTTACTCAGTATACTCACAATAACCCTCTATGCACTGTGACTCTATGAAAAATATCCTTATTTGTTTCTTACCTACAGAATATATTTAATATTTGTTTATATACTTAGTTACAGTCATTATCCTGTCTTCTTATATAAATCTCCTTCTAGTCCCAAATTTCAAGTAGAACCTATCTTTTGCTAAACTCCTCTAATATTAAGTAAAAAGGCACCATTTTTATCGATTATGTTAGAATTCAATCATCTCATCCATAAATGTCTACTGTCAAGTACATAATACTGTCATAAAAATGTACATAGTTCCACCAACTCAAATCTATAAATATTTCTAATAAATAAAGGATGGCATGAGGAACTTCTAATAATGTTTCAGAGTTCTATGCACAAGATAAATCCTAAGGAAAATTCCTAAATATATTCACTGCGATGTTTTCAGTGTATCCAATTGCTCCAGTATATCCCATCCTCCTTGCTCTCCTAAATTTAAATTGTAAACCTTAATGTAAAATTAAAGTGTAAATTTAATGTAAATTTAAAGTGTAAATTCTCCTAAATTCCAATTGTAAATTGTAACTTAACTTTAAGACCATGAGCGGTTACACAAAGCATTTCACTATATATTGTACTATGTATGATTATGTATGTGATAAAAAAAATCTGAATCTGAATCAGTAGAGACTGGAAATTATTTGATAGAGAAGAGAACAAGGAAGTTGGAAGGGACCAAGAAGGGAGTTCTTCTAGTTCAACCCCCTGCCCAAGTAGGAAACTCTATGGTTATTTGTCTATGGGCAATACACAAATTTGAAATAGCCAAGGAGATGGATCATGCATTTTAAATAATCCTTTTTTGATGCTGTTGTTCTATACTATTTCCATGTGCAGTTTTGTGGGATGCTTATATCTATTTCTGATTAAAAAGTTATGTGCTAATGAAAACTGATTAATTTTGTCTCCTGAAATGCAACTTGCTTCTTTTAGGGTACTCCTCTGGGCATTTTCATAGAAGTGAGCTTTTTATAAATAGCCATTGTACTTGGTATTTTTGAGTGAATGATGTATTTCATGTTTAAGTCCTGCTAAAAGCAATGGGATTAATCATCTTAGTAAATGGGCTTCAAATGATGGTGAATGAAAGAAATTGAAAGTTTTACTTCAAAATCATCCCAAAATTTATTTCATCTGGGCCTTCTCAGTACCTGAAGAGATAAAGCATGTCTACATCTAGATAATTTTGTAAAATATCTGCTTAGATCAATACATTTGAATCACTGAACAGAGCACAACTTTAGAAACAATAACTGTTTGAGCTTTCAAAAATTAAATAAGTGAACCTTGAATGTTTTATCCTGACTCGGGGCAGTCTCCATCAACAAGTAAGACCCTCGGATGTCGCAGAGTTTGTCCGGTGAACCATGGAGCACCAAGACGGGGAGAAAAAGTTTAGGGAGAGAGCGTTCGATTTTGGCAATAGCATTCAGTAGCTGAATGACAAAGGAGACCTTCATGCCGCCATGACAGACCAGGGGGTCTGAACGGTAATTTTCAACCTGTGGGGAATAAAATAACATTTCAGACATTTTAACCAGCAAATAATCAACCACTGATAAGCACATTATCTGCCATTTTGGAAGAGATTTCTTTTAAAAGATGATACATTTTAACAGTTACATATCCTTTCACATTTGATTGGGTTGCAATAAATGACCTTCCCCTTTGAATTGAGATTTGAAACTTAATTTTTAATTTTATTTCAGATATATGTCAATGTCTGACAAAAAAACTATGTCAAAGCAATTCAAAGTACGTACATTACCGCAAATAGCTAAAAGAGAGGGTCCACTGCTAAGTGGCAGAAGAGAATCTAGATCAGGGGTAGGGAACGATGGCCCTTTTATGATTTGGTAGACTTCAACTCCCAGAACTGATGAGGAAAGGAAGAAATTTGGTTCAAAACGATTTTATTTTGTACGCACGCGGTCAGGGAAGAGGCAAGGGAGAAAGAAAATTATGCTGACAGAAAAAGTGTAAATTCTTTTTTGCAGCAGCCCTGACATTTTCACCCAAATCCATTTGCTGTTTCCTTTCCAATATAAACAAAAGTGCTGGGTTCTTCTGGCTACTTAGCAACTAACTCTAGCCTAAAACTGCCCAGTTGTTTGGTGCTGTGCCTCAGCATGTCACATACAGAGGCAACATAGCTTCCAAGCTGTTTCACTTACTAAAAAGCAGCGGTTGAAACACTCTTGAAAGAAGAAGAAAAATCACAAAGGAGTGGGTAGTTGAATTGACAGATGTTCCCTTCCCACAGAGTAAAATGATACAAATTGATATGACATACTCCCTTTACCACTCCAGTACAAAGCCACAAATGCTAGGAGATGGGCTTTTTTCTTTGCTCTTGACCCCTAGCCCTGTTTTATACTGATGTTTTAAAAACTCCTATAAAATACAAGTGACTCAACATACGTGCAACTTTTGAAAGTTACTGATCCAAGTATGACATTACGTGGCTGTCCAAGCAAGAGACACAGTGAAAGAACAGAAGAAAAATAGCTAGGGATTACATTTAGTTTTTAAACTCTGATTTAATATAAATATGAAAATATTTGAAACTGTCAGCCAGGTGTTGCAGATTGAGAGCTTCTAGAGAAAGACTGTGGAGGATAATTATGATTTTAATGAGGGATGCAGAAAAGACAAGAAAGGACAAGTCAAAGATCTTTCTTTTTATTACATTTCTTCTTTTCCAGTATTCAGTCTGCATTCATTAATTTCTCGAAGCATCATTTGCCCAGTTTTGCAAACAATTAACGAACACAGTCCAGATTTTTCATTGAAGTTTTTTATAATTTAAACACCTCAGAACCACAGATTCTCTCCTCATCCAACCTTTAAAGGCAGGACATTGAGAAGAACGGAAATAATTTAATAGTGATATCCATGTGTTGTGTACAGAAGGCCCTTAGTATTTCTGATCAGAAGTGTTAAATACTACACTTATGTGTAACCTTCACTTAAAATCTATTCACAGTACAGGTAGTTCTTATTTAGTGAGTGCTCTGTACAGTGACTGCAATCAATCTGTAACCTCATACAGAGATAGTGAACAAAAAGTAACTTTGCAACTAAGCCTCATATTTGTTATTTTCACAGGTTTGCAAAGCCAAGCTGAAATAAGATCCTAAGCACAAACATGGTTTCACTTAGTGACCACTTCTCTTAATGACCGACTTGCTGATCCCAACTGTGGTAGCTAAAGGAAAGGATTACCAGTAGTTATTTGCAATTATTTACCACTGACATTTATACTTAAGAATGAGATAATCAGAACTGTACTATATTTTAAATGTGTCTCTACCATCCATTAACTTATTTACATAGATTTATTTTAATATCCAATCTGTGATTTTTGTTGTTGTTGCTGTAGCACAGTAAATGAAAATCTGCAGTGAAATTTCTGTTGTCTGGATTCTATTTTGGGTAATTACACCAAATTTAATTCCAGAAAAGGATACATGGTTGGTATGGTTTCACTGCTATTAACACGTTTTCTGTTTTTGATTACTTTGCCAATTATAGAATTGCTATATCAGTAAGTTATAAAAATCTGGGCTACCGCTAGGTGACAGCAAACAGATATCTGACTGCTTGTTACAATTTGGCAGGCACCTCGTTTTTTTTCCAGTGTGGATACAATAACTGTAATGCTAGTATAATTCTGCTTCTTGACCTGGAAAAAACTAATGAATTTTAGAATTTTTGCAACATTGCAATATCCCTGTAAGCTCATATGCATTATACCCTCTCCTTTAAACAAGGAAGTAAATGATTGCTAAATGAACATGTGACTTTCAAGAGACAGGCTGGGAAGATCATGGTTGCTGCCCCTGTCATTTAGATCAAGTTCTCTTGGACAGAGTCCTGCATTGACCAGTCCTCTCTCTCCTTACAGGGCAGAGAGACTGCTTAAGCACAAAAAGATCAAGAGGTCTTTACCATGATTTTGATAATCTTTGGTGTCATGATAATTTGTCTAAGTTTTCATAGCGTTTATTTCAATTGCAGTGGACATTATTTGGTATTATAGGGTTTTTATAATATTGCTTCTAGGGTTTTTATAATGTTATTAATAATACATATAAATGTATTATTAATAATATCTGTCTGATAGATCTGTATATTCTTAACAAAAGATATTCTTTTGTTAATATATATTCTTAACAAAAGAGAACAAATGGAACTCTTTGTAGAGTACCGTCTTAGCTGTTCCCATGTACTTGTTACACATACGGTGCCTATTCTAAATCATCTTGTGATTGGATTAAAGCTTGGATATAGTAATATGGCTTGCTGTGATATAAAAAGCCAAGCATATTACTCCACCTTATATTCACAGTGTAGGAACTATATCTTGGCTGCTCCCCACCTTCAAATTTGGTGTACTAATGAAGATTTTGAGATATTTTTTCCAGCTAAGAAGAGCCCCTCTGTGTGGGGAAGAAGGCTTGGTTCAGAATGCCCATATGTACTGTAGTCACAATGCAAGTCCATTTAACCATCTGATTCAAATAGAAATATGATCACAATCTTCAGTTTACAACTGAAACCACAATAAAGGAGATCTCTTCCTAAGACAAGCAAGACCGAAAACAATTGCGTTGAACAGCAATGCTGTCTTATCTTTTATATGGCCTTTTTTTTTTTTTTTGGGGGGGGGGGTCTACTACCTTCCTAATGTTTCACACTTCAATTCTAAGGAATTCCATCTCATTTGAATCTCATTAGTAGTAGCCAAATAATTCTGGAGAGCACCAGGTTGGGGAACACTTCTCCAGCACATAACAAAGGAATTTGAGATTTGGAATTATGCATCTGATTTAACTAACCAGAAGGCGGAAAAAAACTGAAATGTCTCAGATCCTTCTACATTTCAGTTTGTGCTTTAAAAACCAAACTGCTATGAACACAAACAAATCAGGAAATTCTTGGCGACTATCCCAATGATATTTATAGAGACTAGAAATTGGTCTGCCTGATGAATATATTCAACATGTAAATAGTGGCTGTTCCCAGCACAATCTGAACTTGTATTCTGCAATATTGAATGTGGGTGATATTATGAAGCTGGAGATTTATTTCTGTCAAACTGCAGATCTTTTACATATTGCTTTTTAGAAGAAAACTGAAAGTAGCAGATAAAAAAACATGGTGTTACAACCCAGGTCAAACTTTAGGTTCTTAAATGTCTGAAAAGCTGCTCTCTATAATAGTAAGGTTCTCAAGGTGAATGGCTACTGGGAACACAATACAGTAGGTCATTTACAGTACTAATCTGCTTAAAAGATGCATCCAGAACCATTTTACTATATCATTCAGCATTGACAGCATATATAATTTCTTGGGCATTTTGGCATGGAAAATTTAGTTAAATTTTCAATATAGCATAGAAAAATATACATATTTTTATATAAAGGCAACATCATTAGGTTCATCGGACAACTTTCTTAATATTCTGAAGGCACTGAATCTGATAATATAAAAGTATTCTCAGGAGTAAAACAGAGGAAGATGACCTGGTGAGAAAAGATGTATTAAAATACAATCCCAAAAACTGACATTCTTCCACCAGATGTGGAATGTAAAGGCAGAATTTGTCACTACGTGAGTCATATTAATTAATTAATTGATCAATCAGTCAATCATCTGCTTTTCATTCAAGACAGCCAGTTGGTGGACACAAACTCCCGCTTCCTAATAACCTATTCGCCATGGGCAAATAGGCAGCAATATAAATTTAATTAAATTAAATAAATAAATAAAACTACCATGTGAAGTAGATTGGGCTGAAATAGAGTGGCTAGACAAAGTGATCCAGCTTCTGTAGTTGAAAATGGACCAGATCCTGCACATCTGTGCAGTCATTAAACCTCACAGTAGCTACTGTGAAAGTCTGAGATAAAACAGAGGACTGATTTCTATTAAATGATTTCTACTTCTCAATGATCCTGAGAATAAATAGCAGTCATGACATTGTTTCTGAGTTCCTAGATACTTAGACAGTAATGTTATATAGCAGAGATGATTTATTTCTGCTACATGCATTACTGCCCCTCTGTCCTTCAGCTAATTTGTTGGAAGGCAGTATGCTTTTTGTTATAGCCGAAAACCCGGTCCAAATCGGTGAAAGAAAACTCAAGAAACCGGGCCCGTTTGGATGACCGCGAGGGGTCCCATTTTATTCAAACCGCGAGTAAAACTCATGATGCGGATTCTATCAGTCAAAAGGCAAAGCTTAAGGGAAGTCACGGCTTTTTATATTTGCCGCGACTTCAAATTTCTGCGCTTCCCATTGGCTGGTGGGCCAGCCAATGGGCATCGACGTCGTCGTCCGTTCAAGATGGCGGACCAGTGTGTAGACTCTGGCCGTGCATGCGCAGTATACAACACTTTTTATTCCACATCCACAGTCCATTGTTCAGAACATGGTGCAAGACAGATTTATCCCTGCAACTAAATCTGTGATAATATCCATAAAAAATGCTTCCTCTTATCTTCCTGAAACTAATGTTTTGACCTTCATGTTAAACATATGTATTAAATATAACATGCTGAACATGTTTGAGCTTTTTATTATTAGTGCTTTGCTGATATTCTGTTTCTATATGGATGTCATACCTCCTCTCAACATTATCAACATCAGAATTTCATCAGCATACATTAATCTTTAACAGGGCATACCTAGTCAGTAAGTAAAATTTTAGTCAATAAATTTTTTAAAAATAGGAAAAATAGTGGCCAACAAGGTTTGTATTCACTATACTTCATGACTACTAAGTGGCATTTTTAAAATCTGCATATATTTTTATACTTGGGTAGCTACTGAGGCTCTGGTACTTGCAATAGCATACAAGACTGATAAATAAATTAAAATGTAAGGATAAATTAAAATCTGGCAATCACATACTCGTGTCATAGAAACCTAAATCATATGCTTCTACAGCAAGCTGAACACCATATTTTTTCTTCCTTCAAAACAGTCATGGCAAAAACATTATTGTTGCAATGATTTATCTTATGCTTTTTCTTCATTCTCCTCAAAACAGTTATCTCTAGATAAATGAAAGCTGGAAGGTCATGCAGACTGAAAGAATCAGATGTACCAAATGTATACAGATAGGACACAAATCTATCAACCACTATAGACAATCCTTCTGTAATTTCTCTTCCTTTCTTCAGACTGCTAATAAAAATATTCTATCTTTATTTGTACTGTAGGTATGTTCCATTCCCTCTAAGTTATATTTCTTTGATTTGTGAATGGAATTTCTCACTGATGATCTAGTCGTATTGTATGGGAAGAGCCAAATTATCACAGGCCAATACATTGACGTGCATGGCAATACAATTCTCACCTCTTTCTTATTCCGGGAAATGACATTTGGATCAATAGATCCCAGAGGCAAGTTTGGCAGGACAAAGTTAAGTATTTTCGCTGCAAATACCTGAGGGAGAAAAATATAATTAATGTCTTGGAAGGCAAGAGGAGAGTTATAGAAGTCAGTTTTGCAGGTGGTAGAAACATGTTTTGTTTTTTTTAGCTTAACCACTACATTGTTACTGCATTTCAGCTGAGGATCTGCTCCTGAATGCCAACAAATGGATTTATTCCAAATGTACAGAAAGGCCGAAAAGATTCTCAGGACTATTTATAAGGGAAAGCTTGATGCAACTGGCGTTATTCCCCAAAACCTCTTTGTCCAACTTTAGGACTCTTACATTTCTTCCTGACAACAAAAAAGTGAAGGAATTCTGGCTGAATAAGTTGAGAGAAAGCCAGCTTTTCCTCTCTTTAAAGGAAGTCAGGGTTGTTTGCCAGGGTTCCTTCTTGTTGCTATTCATTTTGTATTTTAGTTTCCTACAGTGACAATTGTAGCTTATGTGATTTACAGTATAGTTCCTTAAACATGGTAAACACATTCTGTAGCAGGGATACAAATAAAGAGAAAAATGTGTACACATTGACTAAAAAGATCCATCGCACAGCTAATTTCTGGGAGTTAAATACAAAAATGTGAAGATGCCAAAAGAAGAAAAGAAAATATTTGAAACAATTCTATTAATAGGATTCTGTAACTGACCCCAATGCTGAATTAGCTCTGATCTTCCATAGATTATGTCTAATTAAGTGGTCATCACTTAAAAACAACGATAGCCAAGAAAATACTTTACCAAGCTTATTTTAAGGACAAATTCATTACTGCATGCAGTAATGTTTCCTGGAAAATGTAAAATGAAATCTGTGACCTTGATTTTCTATGAATCCATTAAATGTAATAATATCCGTAACACTCTCTGATCCTCCTGCATCAAAGATTGCTACGGACTGTGGGAAAAATATATGGTATTAATGATAAAAGAATAAAGTAAAAGTTCTCTCAGAAAAGAAAGTTTCAAAGCTGTCATGGTTTCAGAGGGGTCTATGACAGCTCACCACAGCCATCTCGCTATGACCATCTCGCCACGGCCAACTCGCCGTAGCCAATTTGCTGCGGCCAACTCGCCATGGGACAACTTAGATTTTGTTGCTTTAATACCTCCAATCTTTTTTCTTCCATTTTGCTGAGTATTCAAGCTAAGGAAGAGTTCTGTTCCTAATACAGATGAAGATTCATCTTTATCATATTCCAGTTTAGTGGACTTTGAAGGTAATGGACAGAAGTTTTACCTGAAGTAGTGCAGATGATTTAGTTAAATTACCATAATTTGTGTGAATTTACATCATTATATGATAAGCCTAATGACATGAACTGACACAAATGACAAATTATATAATTGACATAATTACATAAGTGACATAAATTGGGATTTAATGGACATTTGGGCTTAATGGACATGCTCTCCTGCCTAATAGTTTATTAAACCGATGTTTTCATGTACAAATATTGTCTATTAATTTTTGAATTTTTCAGAATATAAGTATCTTAATTCTTAGCCTATCAGTCAGGCTGTTAGAAGGGATGCTTTATTAAGTTAATACCTCATAAATTAATGACAATTATCCATATTGGAGAGATGCCTTTCTCACAAAAATAGATTAATGGAATGTTTGAAAAACAGATTCTGTAATATTCAACTTTTAAAAACTTAGCCAATCATATCAGTGAGATTAAGATATTGTTAATCCCTAGTTCCATCAGCCTTCCTTTCTCAGATACCTCTTGAATAAGCAAGATGATTAACTAATTTAATGCTTTAAATGTAAGTGGTTGTAGTAATTATTACATAACACTTTGCTTTGAATTGCATTCTTCCAACCTCCCCTAAGCAAGCAGTTTTTATTAAAGCTTAGTAAAGTTCTGAGTAGACTATGTGGTTGTACACCCAAGTTGTTGCTGTTGCTATCGCTGCAGCTGCTACCTACATAATTTATGGGGCATAACATTCCAAATTAGGAGCAGGCAGGAGTAAAAATGTAGTTCCTTTCAGCAACCCTTTAAAGAAGGTTTTTCATGAGCCTGAGGAAAAATTCAGCTACTTTAAAAAGTTCCTAACAAGAGAGAGCTGTAATGTGAATCATTGACCCAAGAGAGTTTTACAAGTTTTTGCAGCACATAGTTTAATAAATAAAGATCTAGGGAGAAGGAAATGGAATATAGGTAATCCTCGACATACAGATATTTATTCAGTGACTGTTTGAAGTTACAACAGTACTGAAAAAAGTGATGTATGACCATTTTTCACACTCAGGACCACTGCAGCATGCCCACAGCCATGTGATTTATATTTGGGTGCCTGACAACTGATTCACATTTATGACA
Source organism: Myanophis thanlyinensis (assembly GCA_017656035.1). Lineage (NCBI taxonomy): Eukaryota > Metazoa > Chordata > Lepidosauria > Squamata > Homalopsidae > Myanophis > Myanophis thanlyinensis. Next base: position 10,330 of record JAEANM010003172.1, read on the forward strand.
GTTGTAGTGCCCAAGAGTCATGTTTGCAACCTTTTGACAAGCAAAGTCAATGGGGAAACCATATTCACTTAAAAAATGGGTCACTTGTTTTTAAAAAAATGCAATTATCCACTTAACAAATGTGGCAAGATGTTATAAAATGGGGCAAAACTCACTTAACAAATTTCTAACTTAGCAACATAAATTTTAATTGTAGTCATACGTTGAGGACTATCTGTATGTACAATACTCTTGTCAGATCTATTTAGTTGATCTATTTCATCATATTGTATAATATCAGATAAGATGAGCGTATATGGTACGGGGCATATATATTTATAAACAAACTATCAAGGAGAGGAAATTTCTCCACAATAAGAAATGATTGTAGGCTGAGAATAAGTGAATGAGTCCACACACTAGCTGTGGGGCTGGTTGTTACTTTTCACTTGCCAAACTTAATAAAAGTTTAAGCACCGCCTGCTTAAAGTAATTATTTTTAGAACTGTCTGTTTGAAGTGAAGCTAAAATAATTTTAAACCCTCACATAAAACCCCCCACTATCCATCACTAGTCATCCCAATAGAGAAGTCACTAGTCATCCCAGTACAGAAGCTGAGGTCTCTATGGGTCTAAGAGACCTCCAAAAATTGTTACCAGATTGCATTTTTAATATGTCTGAAAGGGGAAGTTGATTAAATACAGGAGGGAAGAGCAATCCTATTAATTGCATTCAACTGTGGACATAATTTTTTGCCTTGGCCCACCAATTGCATTTTGGAGTGAGGCCCTGGAGATACCACTCAAAGCTTAAGAAGAGTGGCTTTCTGCCCAGAGAAAGCTGCACACTCTGTCCTAAGTTATGAATTGTTTTAACCATGCCTTCTGAACATGTCACAGAGCTTCATCACTCAAACACCATGGTTTACAAACCACAAAGAGTTCACACACCAGGCTAAGCAAACTGCATTAAGGCATAGCATAGCATGGGAATTTAGCCAGAAATCATGCATCTGGAAACTTGAGGGAACAAAACCAGCTTGAGAAGAGATTTGTCAAAATAAATCTACAGGAAATAGAAAAGGTTAGCGCAAGGTTCTTGCTCTAAACTGCAGTTCTGATTTTTGTGAGAAAAAGGCCACCTTCATTTATTATAATATGTATTTAATCCTTCAGCTTTTGCACTGACCACAAGCCTTTTTACATTCAATTTTAGGAAGAGCCTTAAATTCATATATTTAAAAAAAAGAAAAGAAAATAGTGCTCTACCACATATAGAGAGGTTAGACTGGTGAAAGAAAGGGCTATTATCTCAAGATCGTAAGATTTTATTTAGCTGACATTTAGATAGTGTGCCTGGAATTAAATAAACACCTTTTGTATTTATTACCTTGATCGGTGTCGCTACATCAGGGCTTGCAACTACTAAAGGAGAAATTAATACCATGCCTGAAAAGTCATTTGGTCTTTCGCACGCGGTGAGGATGGCAATGGCTCCTCCCTGAAATGAAAAAGCAAGCAATGGGTTGATGATTGCTAAGACTATTGATCTCAGTAAAGCAGAGGTGGGAAGTTTGTTGCAACACTACAACAACTCTTACCGTTGGGCATGCTGACTGGAGTGGCACTGAAATACCTGAAGTGTCATGGCTGCCCTCTCCCCCATCCCCAGTCATATAACTAAAAGAGACAACAAGCACTTATGGGCAGGTACATTATCAAGGTCACTGTCTTGACAATTCATTCTGGCAATGAGCCATAATAAATTTATTCTGGCAATGAACCACAACTAAGTTCAATTTTCTTCTGAACCCAGAAACAGACAAATTTAGATCAATTCCATTATCATGTACCACAGATTCCAAACAGCAATATAAAACAACAGACAAAAAACTTCAAAGGAACTATGGAGGTGATAATTTCAGAATTTATGTAATGAATGCAAGTGTGCAATTCACCTGCCATTGGCAGCAGTGCCTCATGGCAGTACTTCAAAAGGTGTTTCAATATAAATTCTAGGCATTGTACAACACTGGAATACCCAGAAATACAAACACACAAAAGAAATCATCCTAGGAGTCACAATACAGCTATTAACTGCTTGTTAAAAATATTCTTCTTTATGTACATATTAAACTCATATTTATTATTCCTTTATGAGGAAAATCAAACATGCAAAAAGAAAGAAAAAAAAACGAAAGAATTGTAAATCATTTTCCCTGCTCCTTCAAAATACAATCAGATTTTTGCAAACTGCAAGAGGAAAGACAGCATTGTCCAGCGGTATGGCAAAAATGGCTCCCAGCATGTCCATAAAGGCGCAAAAAAATGGAACAGAAGAACGGGACAGGAGTAAATCAAGAGATTCATAGTGAGTTAAGAAGTGATACAACCAGAAAAAGGGAATGACAAGTAAACAGTCTGGTCAAGATGTGGGATGAAACCAAAGCCAAAGTCAAGTGACCAAACTATGTCCCAAATTTAGATTAATAAGACATCAATATGAATGATAAATACGTTGCTTTTTTCTTACAGAAGAGAATAATAGCTTAGTGAGAAGCAAATTTTAGGGCCATTTTTTTGAAGTTTTGGATAATTTGGCTAGATGTAAGAAGCAAAGGAGTTTGAAGGCATAACTTTCATCTCTTATAAATCTTGACTTATATGTTGTAAAACTGGACTGATTGTTCCAGTTTTGGAGGGATTTATTGATTATTATTTGGCATAGTCGTTTTTAAAAAAACCTGACTGCCAAGCCAGTCAGGGACTGCAAGCTAAAATGCTCCCTCTTCAAGCCAAAAGTATGTATCTCAACCTCAGTAAGCAGGAGAGTTCAGTATGATTCACAAATAGTTGCCATGGGAAATCCTTGGAGAACTGTATTAAAGATACATCATTCTGTTTACTTGCAGGAATAAATCATGTGTATATGAATAGGAGGACTATTTAGATTTCAGCTTATGCTACTATCTCTTTGTTTTAAAGGTTTACTATGAACTTCAAATCAGACGTCACCTTGTTAACTTCTGATTAGAGATGGTTATGGTCGCCTTAACTTTGTTTCAAAGCCCACTTTTTTTGTTTTGAGATTTCTTTGAAGATTTAATTTTTTCATGCAAGTCCCCATCGCTACTATTCAATGGTCTTTTATAAACCTAGAGTAAATTTTTTAAAAGAAGGAAGTTTCTTAAAGACGCTTATCAATTCTGGAAATGATTAACTGAGCATGAGCAAGGTGATCCTGAGCATGAACAGGAATTTTCACTTTGATCTAGATATGAATTCAAAGCAAAAGTAGAGTAAGGTTTAGAATAACAGATTTCATGTTGTACTCTCAAATGGTCGTACAACTTTCTTCTAATGTAACAAAAATGCATTTTATATAATTTTTAAAAAAGTAATAGACAATGTAATTTTCTACAGTGTAGCATCTATTGCATATCACCATGTAATGTAGTGAAAGATAATGCCTTGCTTGTATACAACAACAAAAAAAAGAGAAAATATGTGTGCGTGTTTGTGTATGTATGTAAAGTAGATCATAGCAATTTCTTGCCTCGCTTTCAGTGGGATTTTTTTGCCTTCAAAAATCCGAATTTTGCTGTTATCTAAAATGAATAGAAGGAGAAATGAATATGCATACATTGTATCTCCAGAATACAAGCTGTCACTGATACTGTCAAGCCAAAAAGGAATATTCTAAGATGGGAAATTATTACTCTGTGCTTTTCTAATTATTACTGTAGCCCTTTTAGTTTTAACACATTTCTTTTCAAGGTCGAAGAGTTGGGGAGTCGCAGTCACAACTTGGAAACTGTTGTCTTATTTACATTCTTCTTAAAAGTTTCTCATGAGAGTTTTTGCTGGTCAGTTTGTTCCTGGTGGGGGATAGCTGTGGAAGAAAGCTTTGATGTCTCTTTGAATTGATTGGTGGGAAGCTGACATGTGGAAATAAATGGGGAGGAACTTTCACTTTACTTGGGTGGAGAAAGCCTGGGAATTTCAGATTCAGGATTTCTCTGTGCCAATACAATGTCTTCAATAAAATCTTATTCTAGGGACTTTCGTGTCTTTGGAGTTCTGATTGTGTTGCTGATGTTGTTGACAGATACATTCTACAGCTGTATTAAAGTTCAGAGATGATAAACAGTTTCTTTGAAGTGAATGACAATTGACTCACATACACACACCCTTTTGTATTTTCATCCCTGAACCTTCTTAACTTTTGTTACCTAGATTAAAACTTTCAGAACAAGCTATGATTGGGATTGTACATCCTTTTTAGTAAAAATAAAAATTATACTCTAAGGTAGCATGAAGTCTACATCATACAATATTACATGTACTATGAGTAAATCATAACATAACTTTGGGGATATCTTTTAGTTTATTCTTGGATTAAATGATTCAGAGTTGATGAATAATGATATATCCATTCCCCTATCACAAGCCTATTCAATGTCCACCCTGGTTCTTGATATACTTCTAGGTGTTATCCTTGTTGAATTGTCCATCTATCCTTTCATCTGTTTTGGCTGGCAGTTCCAGCATTATTAAGCCACTTGCCACCACATCCCCTAATGGGAGTATAAAGCCCCAAGATGCAAAATACTCCTTTTCTCATCCAACCAGCCTCCCTGAACTAGAACGTGCCCCCCTTTTGTGATTTTATTTCACCATCAAAAGATTTTCTGTAGCCTATAGAATTGGAAAGCTGAGTTGTGGCCTCCAACCCAGAAGTTCATGTTTGGCTTTCATTTTGCACATTTCCATTCCTTCCCCTTTCTTTTCACTGCAAAAATATATACCAATGGCATATTCATCCTTTCCTTTAACAACACTTGAGAATCTCAGAAAATGGGGAAACTCACTTTTAAAATGTATATGGTCCTTAACTGATATAGAAACACTTTAACCAACATGAATAAGAGGGCCTACCTGCCTGTCTATCATCTATCAATCTATGTGCTTATCTGTCTGAACAAGAACAAACTCTTGGCTTGTTTATGATTTTAAAAAAAATGAAAATTATGAGAACAACAATCCAGGTAAAGTCCATTAGAGCATTAAGAAAATCTCCCAAAAACATTTTGCCTTTATCTTTCTCATATATACATAAATACATACATTCAGATCACATCATTCCTTTTTGGCAAAAATAAGGAGGGTATTTTTCCACTTGTGTTTCTAGAAATTCCGGCTTCATAGCTCTTCAATATTGGAAATAAGCTTTAGGAATGGCGTGTACATCTGTAGTTTCACAATGGAACTAGCAACTGTGCAGTTTACGTTTAGGCTGGCAGCTATTTACAAATAACTCCAATAACATAGCCCCTGCTTTTTGTGAAAATAAAAGAAAAACAGAAACAAAAAGAGGGAGAAGAGAGGAAGCAGGGAAATAAAACAAAAAAGGCTATGATTGAAAAAAATAAACCCTCCTCTGGCACCAGCATTAATTGTTAGACTTCAGAAACCTAACCCAAAATAAACAGCGTCTGCTGCTCTGTAGGAGGCCAAGGCTCCATGAGGAAGGATAGTGTGCTTACCATGGAGTGCCCCAGAAGAAAAACAGGAATGCCTGGATGATCCTTCTTCATGAGATCTATGTGCTGCAAGCTGTCTCTGACAAACACGTGAAAGTCTGACACAACCATACGGTCTCCTTCACTTTGCCCATGGCCAACTGTAAAAGGGAAAAGGAAAAGTGACCCGCCACACCAAAAGTAGTTCATATTTTGACTCTTCTCAGACTTACACATGAAACCCAACCTAGACACAAAAATTATATTCTGTTATAGTTTTCTCCCACATGGCACCTTCGAGATGTGTGCAGGGCCTACTGGAACTGAAGTCCAACACATTTGGCAGTCACCGAATTAAGAAAAATTATACTCCACTTACTGTGCTGTTGCGCTGTTGTTTTTAACCACTTAATCAAGTCCGACTCTTGGTGACTTTATAGACACGCGCTCTCTGTGCTACTCTGTCAACCACAGCTTCTTTCAGTTGTTTTTTAATTCAACTGTGCATCAGATTTGATGTTATCAAGCCACTGATGAGGTTACCTATTTTTGAAACATTGTGAGAAAACAAGCAAGCTCATCAAGGACCCCTCAGCATGTTCTTTGCTTGCCCCTTCTTCTTCTTTGTCCACTAACCATTCCTAACACCATTGCCTTCTCCAATGAATTTGTATGCATTAAAGTAAATTGGACGCAGCCTTATGATTTTAGCTTTCAGTGATGTGTCCGGTTTTATATCCAATGCAAATAAATCATTTGTGTGCCACAAGAGCAATGAGAACAGGGGAAGCCCCAAACTGTACATCACCTTTCTCTGGGGAATGCTAACCTGTTGAGCATCAAAGGTAACACCAACTCATGGAAGCAGAACTTCCATGTTCCACAACTGAGATTGCCTGAGACTACACAATCTCATAGTTGGGTATTCTTAAGAGGCTTCCAATATGGCCTGGTTTTGTAACACTCTTATGAGGAAATAAGGGTAGCATTCTAGACCTTTCCAGAAGTAGGATGATGCACTACTAGAAGGACTGCAGCCTGATCCAATAAGAGATGGGTCTTATGTTCACAGCCTGAATAAGAAATGATTGCAGGCTATGGGACTAAGGCTTGAACAGTTAAAAGCAGAAAATAATTATTACCTCCTTCTTTATCTGTTTCCAGGGAAGGGCTGTTTATTTCATATGCTATTGAAATTCATCATAATTATCCCTCATAAAATAGAACTCATGATCAGCTGATCTGACAAGATAGACCACCATATGATTGAACCAAAATTATAGGTCTGTAATGATTGCAGCTTTGATTCTTAAAAGAAAAAAATGCTGAATGGCCAAACTTAAGATTTAGAGAGTGAAGAAATGCAGAGATTTCTGACATTACTCAGCTGCACATTTTCTTGCCTTTTAATCCAGATTTCTGCCCTGTAAAAGCTTCTTCAATACTGGTATTCGGATATGGTCCACCCAACAGGACTTGCACTTAGATCAACATTGAGAGCAGCATGATGGCTAGCTTGGAACAATGACTGAGTTGGTGGCTTACTGAGTTAAGAACGATATGAGAACTAGGATTTTACTTGAATGCAACATTCCCATCCTGATGCCCTACAGCAGGGGTGTTGAACTCAAGGCTTGGGGGCCAGATCCGGTCCATGGAGTACTTAGATCTGGGCCATGGGGCCACCCTGGAAACAGCAAAGGACTGGCCTGTGGAGCTTCTGCCAGGAAAAACAGGCTTCCAAGCTCCGTTTTCAGCTGCCATGGCCTCCTGCAACCATCTTGCCAATGAAAAGCTCAGGAGCCCATTTTTGCTGGCAGAAACACTGCGGCATGCAGCCCTCCCGAGCTCTATTTTCACTGGCAGAGGGTTGCAGGAGGCTGTGGCAACAAAAAATGAAGCTCGGGAGCCTGTTTTCACTGGCAGAGTACTCGGGCCACAACAGGTGCCCTTGACAGGAGTGACGTCAAACTGTCCATGCCCACACTGACCACGCCAACCATGCCACACACCCCCAAGGTCAAACACAACCCTGATGTGGCCATCAATGAAATCGAATTTGACATCCCTGCCCTACAGTATTTGATGGCTGGAAAATGAACAAAGCCATCAGCCTCAAGTTGAGAAAGGCAGATATACACAAAAAGATGGGAAAAATGAGAATGTCCAAAAGGTACTTTTTCAAGAGGCAACTGGACTTTCTGGTTTTTCTTTGAAGACATTTCACTTCTTATCCAAGAAGCTTCTTCAGCTCTGACTGAATAGAGGGGAATGGAAGGATTTATACTCCTTGCAGACAGCTGGTCATTTGTATTTTTAGTGAGTCGTTAAGGCCACCTGGAGATTTTTATCTGTCTCATCAGGATCACCTGAGTGGTGCAAATGGGTGTGGAGCCTTCTTGGAACTGTTGAAAAGATTGTGCTGTAGACTGGAGATAGATGATGTGTATCCCTCTCCCTCTGTTGAGAGACGGCTGTTCAACTTTAACATAGGTGATACACAAAACAGTCATCTGCCCCCCCTGCAGTCATGTGACTACTTGTTTGGGCAACTACTCAGCATTTATGGTTGTTTGCAGTGCCTCATCATCATGTGTCCAACTTAGGGCATTTTTGCCAAAAACCAGCATTTACTTCTGGATTCCGGCAAAACCTGCCCCACTGCAAACAATGGGTTCACCTAACTACTGCAGTATTTAATGACCACTGCAAAAAGTTGTAAAATGGATCCAGTCACATGGTGACCCACTTTACGATTGTCACAACATACAACCTTAATTGCGGGGCTCATTTATGGTCATAGAGGATTCCCTGTAAATGCTTCTGGTGAGTATATGGCATATAAAACTTGAATTACAACTAGTTTCTTTCAAAAATAGATCCCTTTGCAGTATAGTATAGTATATAGTATAGTATAGTATTGTATAGTATAGTATGGTACAGTATTTATAATGTAATATTATAATTGGCACCAGCACAATGCACCACATGGTATCCAGCCACGAGTGTCCGCAAGTCGCTGCAGAAGTCAGATTGTGGTATGACAGGTGTCAGGGTGTGGGAAGCCTGGCTGCAGTGGGCCTAAGTGGGTGTAGGATGCATGGGGCACCTCCACCCCCCCAGCTTTATTTTTACGCATGCGCCTCACCCCACTTCGTACAACCAGATGGTGGGCAGGGGTTAACTAGCACTTATTTTTTTGGGTACTGCTTATGTTAGGTGCAGGAGTGAAAATCAGACTAGGTCTTGTTTTCGGGGTAGGTCGTATTTTTGGAGAAACATGGTAGATCCTAACACAGTTCAACAATTCTTTGTCCTTATACTTCTTAAGAGGAAATATATATTTCTTACAGAGAAATCTCAATGCATCATGAACAACTATAGTTCCTAAGAATTTAAAAAAAAGTATGTGGATATGAAACAAATACATAAAACTGCTTTAAGTATGCAACATAAAAAGAGATCTAAACTCTAAAGTTGTTGATGCCTTTTTCTCAAATTTAAAAAACTGTCAGAAGCTTAGGTAGATCAGAAGGCAATCAAGAATTCAGCAAATCAGAGCAATTTAATTTGGATTTATTCTTTCCAAATATGTTTATGTGGATTTAACAAAAATTGAGCTTGGTAAGCATGAGCGTAAGTCCAAACATGCAGATTGGGTTGGTTGTTATAATATAAGCCAGCCTTCTCTAACATGATGCCTAGCAGATGTATTCAGAAAACAGCTTCCAGGCATTCTGGAATTTGTAGCCCCAATACACAAGAGGGCATCAGCTTGAGAAAGACTAACATAAATAAATGACAAAATGTTTAGAATTTCTACTTAACGCTCCTTTATTATTGAGTACTGTGAAAGAGGTTTTTCCCATACGCTTTAAAAAATTATTTAGCTGCTATTGTGTTTGTTTTTGTATCTCTAACAATCATCTATGGATGAATTGCTGCTTCACATTGCTTTACATATGGCCCTAGTTAAGCTATAATGTGGTTGATAGGTTTCTCTGTGTGATTCTGTCCATTATGTGTGAATTAAACTATGTTCAACAAACACTAAAAATCCTTGTATAGGATTGTTATTCTTTTATATTTTTAGTTGCCAAGTCTTAAGTAAACCAAGTAACATATATTTATGGATAAACTAAGCTAAATAGATTTGATCATTTCCAATCAACTAATGGAAAACTAACTTTCCAGACAAGAAATAGCAAACTGAAGACAGCATAGTTAAAAAGTAGAACAATGAGTACAGCAAGTTAACTGGCTCTTTTTAATTCCTCTCCAGATAAAGAGAGGATTTGGATTGCCTAAAAGTGCTCCATATAATTGCTATTCAGAATAAGACTGCAAGACAACAGTCTCTGTGGGTTTAGAGATCTGGGAAATGAGGGGATATTTTTTTTCTCAAACCAGTCAGTGATTTTCTGACCTCTTCTATTTGCCTTTGAAAATTGCTTGTTAACTGCTTTTCAACTATTAGGAACTTTTGAATCAACAGGTTACAGCACCAGGCAAGTCTCCCCCAATTTTTAGAGAAAGAAGTTTCAAATATGTGTTTAAGGATTTAGAAAAAATACTTTGGAATAAATAACAAAAGGCTGATTAGATCTTTGATTTTGGAATGATACAAATGAACTAAGGATCCAGATGAGTTTGAAATAAGATTTTGGAATTAATTATAAGAATCTATGGAAAATGCTTTTGTTCTGAGTTCTCTAAAAACAAGGATGAGAGTTGGATATCAGAGAGAAACAAAAGAAACTAAAGATTAAAATTAAAAGAGAAAAATACTTAAGTTTGACTTACTAATACAGAATGGAGCAAAATATTTTAACATTGAATATACTAAAGAAAATTTTGGACTCAAAAAATAATTTTAAGAATTTCTATTACTATAGACAGTTTGTGTTTAAAAGGTGTTATGGAAGAGGAACAAGTTTACTGGACAGGCTGAGATTGATGTGCAAGTGGACTTAAAAAAAGACAGGCTTCAAGAATGACATGGAAAAAGTCCTACATTAGACCTACATATGAAACCAGATAATGTCTTAATTATTAAAAGCGATGTATAAATAACAAACCCAACAGTGGCTGGATAACTTTGTTATGTTGTATTTTAAAAGTGACTTCTTAAAGCTTTGAAGAATTTGTGAGAAGGGACAAAGAAAAATGAAAAACATCTAGGACAATATTGAAGGGAGCAAAGATCAAAGTTCTTAAAAGTAAAAGGAAGGAATATAAAGTTGGCTTATTTGATCAAGGTTAAAACAGTTTTGTTATTGCTGGTAAACCTTTATGGACTTTTGTTGATCAGGATTGAACAACAATGCTTTCATGATTTGTTTATAGATAAGATATGACAAGAAGAGATAATTTGATATATTTTAGGAGAAAATGAGTTATTAAAACTTTTATACTTGTGAAAAAGGGGGAAGTCATTTTTTTCTATATTTCTTTTTATATTCTTATCTTTTTCTCTTTTTTCTTTTATATAGTTTCTTTCTGTCTTTGTATTGTTTTATTTTTAATTTTGTACTATGTTGGTTTTATATTTTTAGTTGTAATTTTTAATAAATTTTTAATAAAAAAGAAAATGAACAGCTTTGCAGCAACCTACAGGGGCTACAAAAAACAAGAATATCTTGGGAATGCGTGGCATATAAATACGGAAAGTAAACAAATATATTTTGGTATTTGTGCAGGCACCTTGAATAACATTTATAACAATTCTATTCTTCTCCTGCAAGAATAACAGGAGCCCCTTCCTCACTCTTGAGGTTACCCTCCCTAAATTACCATGGTGTATGAACTTGATGGCTTTCAGAAGCTCATCTTTTATAACAGCCACTCTTGCTACTTCACAGAGGGAAAGTTTTATTTCAAGTGGTAAAGAGTACAAATATCACTTCTGATTTAATATAATGGAATTATCATACAAGGAATTACAGAAACCGAGAAGAGGCGGCAAAAGTTTAATATTAAACCATTCTTACCAAACAATGTCAATTCTAAAAAAGTTGATGCAAAGAAATTGGACAAATTCACAAAGAATGGTAATAAGACCTGATACAGATTACACAGTACATCCATATAATGTCCAGATTCAGAGGTAGTATATATCTTTGCATGCAGATGCAGTCTTGCGGGTACCTGAAAGCATAGTGAATTACATGCAATTTTGATAACATCAAGTAGGATTCTTCTCATGTGTATATTCACTTCTGTATAATTTTAATTAATAAAGAATGGAGGTAGGAGTATGCAGGTAGACTACATTCTATGTAGATGAGGTAATCTAAGAGAGATTAGTGACTGCAAAGTGGTGGTAGGAGAGAGTGTAGCCAGACAGCATCAGATAGCTTCATGCCCAGAAAAAGCTCTACTGATGCAATTTTTGCCCTAAGAATGTTAATGGACAAGTATAGATATGGTCAGAAGGAGTTGCATTGCATCTTTGGGGATTTAGAGAAAGTGTACGGCAGAGTGCGGAGAGAGGAGCTATGGTACTGTATGAGGATGTCAGGAGTGGCAGAGAAGTACATCAGAGTAGTTCAGGATATGTATGAGAGGAGTATGACAGTAGTGAGATGTACTATACGTCAGACAGAGGAGTTGAATGTGGAGGTGACGCTACATCAAGGATAAGCTCTGAGTCCCTTCTTGTTTGCTATGGTGATGGTCAGGTTGACAGATGAGGTCAGACAGGAATCCCCATAGACAATGATGTTTGTGGATGGCATTGTGATCTGTAGTAAGAGCAGAGAGCAGATGGGAGGAACACCTGGAAAGGTAGAGGTATGCTCTGGAAAGAAGAGGAATGAAAGTGAGTCATAGTAAGACAGAATACATGTGTGTAAACTAGAGGGAGGGAACTGGAACAGGTAGGTTACAGGGAGATGAGGTCAAGAAGGTGCAGGAGTTTATTTATTTATTTATTATTTAAATTTCTAAACCACCACTCTCCCAAAAAGGGACTTGGGGCGATGTACAACCATCTAAAAAAGGCAATAACCAACAACAGTTAAAAACAGATTAAAAATATAAAATTAAATGGTTAGCAA
>JAEANM010003173.1:5470-22885 GCA_017656035.1 Myanophis thanlyinensis
CAGCCTTTCACCAAGCATAGTTATATGTTTGTTTGTTTTTGTTGTGTTTTGACTGAACAATGAGCAGAGCTAGGGGAGCACCGCATACAGGAATCAACTTAAGATTCCTGAAATGCTACTGAATCCAGTTAAGAGTCACCATTAATGACTCTTAATCATTCACCACAACCACCCCCAGTGGCAGAAAGCAATCAGGCAAAGTACCTAGATTTTTATAACCCATTAGGTATTATATTCTCTGTACAGGATTTAAACACACTAAACACATTGCCAAAAAGTTTCAGGGACTTTTTATCTCGAACGCTTTAGAGCCAAGTCAATTTGCGCAGTTACGATGCCATTTTTTTAAAAGAACAGGGCTGGGAGGTTCCACTTTGGGAAGGAAGAGACTTGTGAAAAATCCGTCTTCCTAATTAAATCATGGTACGAGAGTTTGAAGTGGTAAATAATAAATCAGAAAGAATTTGCAATCTGGTTGTCAAGGAAACTGACATGCCTTTGCCATAATTGCTGTGAGTCCCATTTGCCCTTTTGGACACCAAGCCTTATCAAGCATTCAGATCAGAGAATGAGTAGCTTTTCCCGCTTCTACGCAGGCAGTTGTGCAACACAGACAGAGTTTGATTCAACAAAAGCATGCTACTAACAATTGTGGTATTCAACAATGGTCTTTCTCCTCCCTTCCTCCCTACTAAATGCCACTATGAAGCCTAACATTAGAGAGACAGAACTAGAATTGATATTACTTAGGATGGTTCCAGGAACCAGATTTAACAGAAAGCTTTCCTTTAATGGCAGCTGTTGTCATCATGGTTGATGGGGAGAAGGGAAAACATTTTGAATATCTGGCACCTGTTTAGTCACAGTTCCCTGTAAAGCTTTTTTCTTTTAATCTGAGAGAAAAGTCACTGGAAGGATGTAAAAAATAGGCAAAATACATTTATCTTCAGTGCGGTTTATAATGGACTGGTATTTCGGAGAAAAATAAAGAAACACCGATTAGGAAAAGCTTTAACAAACAAGTATTTCAGGATGAAAATGCTGGTCATTTTAATGAAGCATAATAAGTTTTACAAGACTGGTGTAAACGTAATGATTCTTCCAATTGGATTTCTGCCTCCCTCCTCCTAACCCATAGCTCCCTTGTTGTTGTTGTTTGCCAATCAACAATCTCGCTGCCTTCATTTCCTGAAGTTGCTTGTTGAGAAGATGTTGACGACTGTTTCTACTTTGGCTGGTAGAAAAGAAAACAGATGCACTTCCGTGCTGCTCACACGTTCACTGCAAGCTGCTAAATAATAATTGTTAACTATTTCAGTTTCCTTCTTTCTGTTCTATACATTTCCTGACTTTTCTTCCTCCCTTGTCATCAAAACATGTTGTGCCACTTGGGGGGGAAAAGCAAACAAAACATTTAAATGCAAGTCCTCCCAAACTTGGCATCTGGTTTGAAAGAACAAAAACAACAGGAAATAAGGACCAAAAAAACCTGGCATGCATAAAAGCACCTTGTTCCTTATCCTCGTATGCGTATGACCTGTTCCCCTTTTAATGCAATCTGCTCTATTCTGTGAGTTGCTTGCACACAAGTTAAGATAAAGGAATTGTAAAAAGTGTAAGTGGACCCTCGAGCTAGTGCAGGTAGTTCTGTTATTAAGCATGGTGGTTGTTAAGTGAGTTGTGCCTGGTTTTACAAAAAAAATTTTTTACCACAGTTGTTCAGTGAATTAAATGAATTCTGTAGTTATCAAATCAATCCAGCTACCACCATTGATTTTCCTTGTCAGAAGCTGGCTGGGTTAAGTCAAAATGATAATCAAATGACCCATGACAATATATGCTGGTTGCCAAGTGTCCAAATTTTGATTATGTGACAGTGGGATACTACAGGTAGTCAACTTATAAAAGGTCATCTAGTGACTGTTCAGTTAGAATGGTACTGGAAAAAGTAACTTATGACCATTTTTCATACTTACAACCATAGTAGCTTCCCTATAGTCATGTGATCAAAATTCAGACACTTGGCTACTGACTCACATTTACGACCGTTGCAGTGTCCTGGGGTCACATGATCCCCTTTTGTGATCGTCTGACAAGCAAAGTCAATGGGTAAGCCAGATTCACTTAACAAACATGTTAACAATTTAATGACTGCAGTGATTTGCTTAACAAATGTGGCAAGAAAAGTCGTAAAATGGGGCAAAAATCATATAACAAATGTCTCACTGAACAACATAAATTTTGGACCCAATTGTTGTTGTGCGTTGAGGACTACCTGTATACTGCTGAAAAAGGGTCCTACATCCAATTGGTAGGTAGCTGGCTATCCTTTCTCTGCAACTATTATTTGCATATCTTTACAGAAATACAAATAATAGGCCAGTGCCAGGAAATCATAATTCAAGCTCTAAGGAAGGGTGAAGAAAGACTACCTGTATACAGTTGTAAGTGTGAGAAGTTGTGGTAAGGAACTTTTTTCAGCACTTTGTAATTTCGAGTGGGTGTGAAACAAATGGTTGTAAATTGAAGAGTATCTATAAATGCTAATCTAGCTCCAGCAGGATCTAAAAACAGCTGACTATCACCCAATGGCTTATACAGTGAAACTCTGGTCATGAACACTTCTGACAACGACCAAATCGGGTGCAAAATTTTGCAAACTGTTTGCATCTGATCATGAACAAATACTCAGATGGTGATCAACACAGCACGGCCAATTTCCCCTTCCATGCCGATTTTTCCTTCCACACTGTTGTTTTTTTTTCCCTTCCTGCACATGCACAGTCAGTTTCACTTCCAATCACAACCAAATCAGGTGCTGACTGAAGTTCTGGAATGAATTACGGTCGTGACCAGAGGTTCCACTGTATCTAGGTGGTTTACAATGAAACAGGCTAAAAAAATACAATTAAAGGTATAACAGTTACAATTACATAGAAAGCACTATAAAGTCACCATATAAGCTTGGCAGCAGCCACACAAGACTTCAAAATCTAAAACACTTTTAAATATTGAAATACTATTGAAAATTAAAATGACTTTTGAAGAAAAGCTTGGCGAAATAGATGCCAAAATGATGCTGCATGTGGGCACCAAGAGAGCATCTAAGAAAGGCATTCCATAAATAGATCTCACCACACACACATACAATTTTTTTCCCTTGTATCCTAATATTCTGTTTGTCTGTCTCTGTGATTTGATCCTTTCAAGTCAAAGGCAATGTAGAAATATAAAAGCAAATACACAACAACAATACAATATGGTAAAACCAATCTTTTCTAAATCTTTGGTCTTGTTGGTACCTATAGAGGAAAAAAATTATGGCTCAGGGTTGAACTTTGGGGTCCTTGGTGTTCTCTGAGCTTGCCTGTTGCTTGCAGATGTTTCATCACCCAGATAAGTAACATCATCAGTGCTAGAAGGGAATGGAATTTGCTCTCTTGTTTGTATCCAAGTGGCTTGCCTTGACAGCGTTGGTGAGAGTATTCTCAGTAGTTACTTGATTAGACTGTTGTTTGCTATTTGACCCCATACTTTGTACTAGCTTTGGAAGGCAATGACATAAGAACCACTTCTTCCTTGGAAAGGGGAGGAGAAGCTGCTCTAAAGGACAGGACATGCCCACCATCAAGCCTTTAGTCCCAATAAAGGCAGGCATCTCCTGTTACTTGGTATGGTAGGGGCCACATCTATTCGAGAAAGTTCTCTACTCAGGCTCCACAACTCAGTGGGTTTGTTTTGTATTGCTTATTATTATTGACACAGTAATTTATTAGTATTGGTTATTGTAATGTTTCATTCCATTAGCTTCCTGAAAAGCATTTAATAAGTAGTTAATTATATATGCCTGCTGGGATAGTTCTTTCACCCTTCCAAGCTTTTTTTTTTTCTTCCTGAAAGGTGAACAACCCACATACTCAGTGACATTAGCAGAGAATGAGAGAAAAAAAATCTATCTCAATTTTTTTTTCACATCGACCAAAAAAAGGACTACTAAATTAGCAGTTTCAAGCTAATATGCCAAACAGCGTGCATAAAATTCAGAAAATAATATACATGTACTCCTCCAAATTCTTAGCAGTCACCACAAGTACATAATACATCCTTAAAAATGGAAATAAGGATGGCAATTAGTGTTTGGCAATAATAGCATGGGATAAGGGTAACACATAAAAAAGCCCTATTATTTTGGGGGGTTTTTTACTTTCAATTTCTGCATTCAGCATTACATGGACCCAAGGCAATCTCTTCATGTATTTCCTTTTTATCCAATTGGCCTGAAATCAAAGACAACTATAAGTGCAGCTAGGTAAACTGTCAATCATCTTTTCATCTTTGTTGTAAGATGTGGCTGAAAGATTTGATATTGTGGCTGATATTGAAACAGTATCTTTCAAACTGCATAAACACTGGAGACTTGGACAAACTAGCCATGCACAGAACCTGAATTAAGCCCAGATGGTGGGATCACTTAGAATTTAGATTCTCAAAAACAAACTTGACATTTTGGATTAACTTATGAATAACATACAGTATACCAGATCCATTATGAGGCCAATGGAGTCTACTGCATTATGACAAGAGAATACTAAGATTATAAAAACAGAATATATTTAATATGTATACCTACAGAAATTCAACTTTAATTACAATGAATATATGTGTGTGTGTGTGTGTGTGTGTGTTAGGGTCTTTTCCCGTGTAAGATTGAGAGTATCTTGGCGACGTTTCGGTGAGGTCCCACTCGCCATCCTCAGGCTGGTGTCTTAGGCTTCATGCCAGTGCGAGCAAAGCGTGATCGGAGCTGCCGTCTCTCTATAAATACTTGGGGTGTGTGTGTTGGTGTGCTGGACTGGTTGGCTGCGCTGCTGCCTCTTGATTGGTTGATGGAGTTGATGTTGGTATAATGGGCTGTGTGATGGCTTTGCGAGTTTTGTTGTTGTGATATCCTGGGTCTTGTGGTGTAATCTCCTGGGTCGTTTGCTGTATTGCAACTTCTTGAGTTCTTGTGGTGTGATTTCCTGAATTTACTGATGTGATATCCTAAGCGGGTAGGTGTGATGTAACGTTCTGGGTTTTGGTCTAGCATCACAGTCACCCGATCAGGATATCACATCAGAAAACTCTACTGCAGAAACTTATTTGCAGAAAAAAGTACTAGGGGAAAAATGCACCTTTGGATTGAAACAACATTAACAAATATCTATATTGTGCAATATAAATAACTGTAAGGTAAGTTCTACAAAAAGTGAAGGTGATTAAATAGTGTATCAGCATCTTCAGAAATAATTCAGTTATACACAACAAGCTACATTCTTTTCTCATGGTTGGGTCTCCGGCATTCAATATAATCTAATCTGCACACTTCATAGCAGATAAGAGTCACAACTGTGTTCTAAGAATATCTGTCTGGAAATTTAGAACTATGTTCTTATTTTTCTCCTTCTGAAGTCCATTTAGATACCTTGAACCGAGAAGTCCACTTAGCTTTTCATGTTTTTTTTCTCTCTCTCTCTCTTCCAAAGCTTCATATTGTATAAGCACCATAACAAACACTATCTTATTGGTTTTCCTAGGCTCAACATGCTACAGAATGAGTTCAAAATTATCTATACCAGCACTTTCATAATCCATTGTGAAAAAAGTACTTCAGCTTTGCCGGTTAGTAGCACACCCAGTGAACCTGGTATTTCTTAATCTGAACAGATTTCCAGATGGCCAATTTGATTTGTCAATGCTTCAAAATCTTTAGTCTATCATCTGTTAGACTAACAGTGAAGCCATCAATCATTGTCTCCAGGCCTTCAATTTTTTTTTTCTTTGGCCCCTGCAATCTTGAACATAAGCTTTCAAACTTCTCTCCATGTTAACACTTGAGTCTGAATTGCTTCTAACCATGCACTAATATTCACTGATGTTTTTTTTTTTTAACAGACAAACATAACCAGCATCAAAAACAGACCTGTTCTTGAGATAAACTCAAGAAAGGACGGAACTGTAGAAAATATATTTGTGTTTTATTTAAAGCACACATTTAACTTTTATATTTGGTCTGCCAAACAATACTGCACTTTGATATATATTCCCTCAAAGGATAATCAGATTCTTTCACAGCACTAACCATTACTAATTTGAATTACGGTATACAAGAAAAATGCTGATACAATTTACATCTATGTTTAGGAAACCTGGAATTACATGTTTAATTTTTCACAAAGCAATTATCCAGATAGAATAAGACAATCAATTTAAAATATTTCTGTGATAATGTTTACATTTGGAATTATTCTTTCATTTATACCACCTTTGCAAATAGATTTGTTTTTTTCTGCAGTATGCTATTCTCAAATTAAAAAAAATAATACTTTGTGAATTATCAGTTTGAACTCAATTTTATTTGGTTCACTGGATTTATTCCCATGTAAGAATGCAAATAATTACATTCATTCAATGAATTCCTATGCAGATCTATTGAAAAGAAAGTCTTACTGAATTCAGTGTTACTCCCAGATAAATGTGAATATGATTTCAGCTTTAAAATATTTTAATTAGAAGCTGTTGATACCATGGACACATGACAAGCTCTAATAAAATACCTTCTTCAAAAGAATAATTATATTCCTTGTGTAGTGAAGTATAGACCCATAACCATTGAAGAATTCTGTTTTTTTTTTCATTCCCATGATACCATTTACAGCAGCTTTTAACCTTTTATGTAACATTGTGCTATTTAATACTCATGAAGTAGTTTTAAGAAAGACCTGTTAATTTGAAAGGGAAACATTATAACATCTCTCCTTGGCACTATAACAATTTAATCTCCTTTTTTCAAGACAAATCAGTTGGAAAGTGACCATCTGCTAGTGAGCAAGTACTATTCAGGCAAAATAATGAACAAAATGCCCTCCATTTTCAGGAAGTGAAGGCCCATTAAGTGAAAGGAATTTCTAAAACAAAAACATGAGGTTAACTGATTGATTTCCCATTCCCTACAAAATTACACTTTCATTTCTTTGACTATTATGTTTATGGATTGCAGAAAAGATGAAACATAAGAAAGATTTTGTTGGCTATTATTTTCAGAATAAAATTGAACAGATTATTGGTATTTTCAGCTGAACAAAAATTAGATATGTTTAATGCCACATCGCCTGGTGACTTTCATTCATTATCTGGATTGTCAGTTATGTGCTAATAATTATTTGATAAGAAACTATATTCTATTTGTATCTCCAAAAGAAACTGTTTTAGAAGATTCTAAAACTGTGTTCCTTGTACTGTCTTAGTAATAAGGAGGTTAAATATATGTTTATAAGAAGGTAGGAAAGGAGAAATAGACTGATATAAAAATGTTACCAAATACAACAGATAAAAACTACAGCTCCCAGTTTGTAGTTCATACAGTTTCTAGTCTTAATGAACTGTATCCTTATTTCGCCCTATCAATTAAATTATCAAGAAATTAAGTTATCAAGAAATAACATGAAAATCTGGGTAGGATCTTTATCAGAAGACATGACCAGAAGATTATTATCCTCTTTCTGTTATGTAATTAATCCAAACACTGCAGAAGACAGTTTTAAAATGCTATAATTGTTCTACCCATCTATGTCTCTCAGAAAAGCAACCTCAGAATAAAGTGACCCCCTATGTCACCAATCATAGTCTAATAAGAATATTCTGACATGCAGAACTACTTCTTCAGAGTAACCCAGAAAGAAAGTCTAAGCTTCTTGCCCAGGAAAGACATTCAAGGGAACCCATAAGTGTGGCATCAAACACAGGCAGTGGTGGAACAGGGCAAAAGTAATCTTTTTAAAGTCATATATAGTTATAGCTGTGTTTTGCAACTCTGGGCAATTAACTGGGAGGTAAACTATTATGATCCAAAACTTTGCATACGAAAACTATAGTTTACAGCAGGCTCCAAGCAATGTTAAAAGCAAGCAAACCACTCAGCACAACAGCCTTTCCCCATTATTATCTTTCTTCATTTTTTTTACACCTCAAATTGTGTCCCTCCAAAGTAACCAGAACAGTGCACATTGGTGGTCTACAGGTAGGTGTTAATAAGAATTTGTCTTATTAGCTAAAAGGTATATACCAGCAGAATGAACCTTACATGCTGGTAACATTTAATACTATACATAGCTGAAGATAATAATGGAAATGTTATATAATAATATATTGGGTTTTAACTTTTACATACACCTTCTTGCTTCTTATTTCTCCATCCTGGAAAATCACTGCTGATGTTGTTGCCTATGGTTATCAGATTTTATTTAAACATTGAATGGTAGCAGCTCAACCACCACCTCTTGCAGCAGCTGCACTGTGCATGCTGTAATTTAAAACCTCAGATTCTTCTGGGAAACACTTTTCATTCTTTTGTTTATATAGATATTCATATCCAACCCTGCTAATGTCTGCTCACTAGGCAGAATAGTTAGTTTGCTAGAATTCTAAGCTAGAATGCAATATAAATAAGAAATTCAAGAAGATACAGTTTTTAAAGACAACAAAATAGAGACAAAATAAATAACTTTTTTTTCAACAAAGCACACACTTAGCAAGTAAAAATAAAGCAGAGCAAAAGTGTCTTGTTTAACAATAAGGTCGAATCCAGAACCTAATGCTACAGAAATATCTTTTTAGCTATTGATATGAACCTTGTTTTGTTAAAAATCAGGACTTCTGGCTATTAGAGATAAATAACCCTTATTATAGTATATTTTTAAAGTATTTATATAGTATTCAACCTTTAAAAAAAACACCTCTGTAGGTATGAAATAAAGAAAGAATTGAGTTCTAAAAGATAGACTTGCACTTCAGACTGGTGCTTTGTTTTAATTTAAAGCATATTACAATACTATTTTCTTTTTAGTGAAAAAAAAAAAAGATTCAGGTATGTGACCATGGGCACAATAATGCTTTTTCTTTCCCCAAGCACTATACCAGGAACCCAGACCATAGGATCAGAATACATGGAACGGTGTCTTTCATCGTTATTAAGTGGTCCAGTAGGTAATTTTTTCATAGATAAAAAGACACTGAGAGCTCTAACAGAACCAGTCAGGATCTATTCTCAGTTAATTCCTCAAGGAAAACAAACCTGTTTCAGTTCAACAGCCTTTACAGTGATTAGAGCTCCTAAAAATGGAAATGAAGAATATGTGGGACATTGGTTTTTAAGGTAGTAGAGCAGCATGCTATTTAAAATCCAATTTTTTTTTTAATTAAAACACACACACAATATTTCTCCCTTTGGCAACTCAACCTGCATCCTTGGTAAATACGATAGCAGGATAAAATAATTTGCATGTAACAATATGCCATATATTTCTAACTTCCAACTACTTAATAATTAAAATGCACCGACAATTGAATCATTTCATGATGAAGTCCCACAGACAAGAACACAGATAAGCAACACTAGCTGTAATACAGAAACAAACTAGTTTATCCCAAGTTAAATATGCTTCAATTGAAAAGACAGTATCATAAAACAGCAGAGGGGAACTAAGTCTTTTTTTTTATGAACTCTTGTTTGATAGATTATTATGATGGAAAAGGAAGCATCACTTTTGAGAAAACTTTCTGAATAAAGTAAATTATTACATCTGAATACTAAAACATTCACATTTTAGTAGCATAGTTGAAGATGATTTATTGGTGATGCATTTCGGAACCAAACATACCAGAATGCAAAAAACCAATTCAATGCCATTTTCTACATGTGGAGTCCCATTACAGCCAAGAGAACCCATTCTATTGCATCAGTGATTACTGAATCATCCGCATAATTCTAACAATCAAGTTTATTTTATTCCTGAAACGTTGCTAGGATTTTTAGACACGACTGAATATTGCTGACTGACCACTTATGAAATGATACATATATCCAGATGTCTGATAAATGCCTCGATGTCACTGCTTTTCCCTTGTTCCTTTTAAACTATATTTTGTAACAACAAGGCACTGTCTATCATGTATTTCTCAGGGAATATAGCCCTTCTGGGACTGATAAAGTTCCTTTGCCTTCATTCAGCCTTGTAACTCTGCATGAGATACAATATATAGCTGGAATGCATGTGTCTTTATGTGCACTATGTAATCCCAAGTAAAACGTTCTTCTATTAAGAAAAGAAGTTACTGTTTAAACACATCCAAATTTTGTAACATTGAAACAAATACCTGATGTAACCTCAGTAATCATCACAAAAGATTGAATAATGAAATTATTTATTAGTCTTATATCACAGGATAGTTTCTATTGAACTGGATTATCTCTCAAACATGATAATACAGCTTTTTTCAGATAGACAATGTAACTACTTTAAGCAATTTGTTTCCGTATTCAACTTTTATGAAAATGAAATATTGTTCCAATTACCAGCAATTAAACTATGTTTAATTTTGTGATTGACAGAATACACACTATGACAAAGCAACTTTATCTTCAAATGCAGTGGGAATAGATGTTAATAATAGCATCAAGACTTGATTTCTCAAAAGTATTCCCTATTCCACTAGGTTCATTCTTCCAATACTTTTTATACTTCGGGTTATGTTCAAGATGCAATTTAATGATTAATTAGACTGCAACACATTAAAAACTAGATGTAGTGAAATAAGATAAATAAAACTGAATTGTATGAAATTTGAAAATTTTGGAAATGCAACCACAAGGTGTTCCTAAAAAACCTGCTCTGGTTGATAAGCGTAAGAAGGGCTACTCATTAAAGCAGCTATATCTGTTCTTTTCAGAATGAAATAAAAGGTCAGATTGCCTTCCTCCATCTTGTAAGGCTTTGAATGTACAGTATGCATATTCCCGCTCCATGGATTTATGAGCTAATGTGTAGATTTTGAAAGGATTTAACACAAACCTGGAGCTAGCCCCTGGCCCATTTTTCTTAAAAGTTCCAAGTCCATAACCATGTTAACTACTGAGAAGCTGCCTGTCATATCCTGTTAATGAAACTTTGACTTCCCTTTGTTCTGACAGCAGCAAACAGCTGCTTGTAAATGAACCACTGTCTCTGGGCTGACTCCCATTATGCCCTGCTTTTGTGTTTGACAAGGTTACTTGCTGAGGGGATTTTTAAGAAAAAAGACTCTGCAGTCTACGGAATTAGTTTTAAACCACAGACAGCCCAGTTATTTTTTTTCCCTAAATGCATCAGCAAAGTGAGAATAACGAAGAAGAAAAGAATCTCTCTCTGAGCAAATAACACAGTTTTTTTCTTCCTAGTAGTGAACTCTAACAATTACTGTATAAAAAGCAAACCACGTTTTGATAAATCCTTTTTCAAATCAAATTTCTATGAAAAGTTTGATGTTCAGAAGGATTAACAAGAAAGATTAATGTAATATTATTCATGTGGTTGTCATTGTTGACAGATTCTAGCTAACAGCGGCAATAACAATGCGAAAAGTTTCTTTTTTTCTAAATTAAAAATGTTTTCAGGTTTTGTTTGTTTGTTTTAACATTGGGCCAATTTTGTTCAGAAGAACTAGTTCCCTAGCCAAGTCAAAGACTATTGTAAACAAAATAATTAAGCTAGTTGACTTCATAATGGATTGCAGACTTTTGAAGAGATGGAAAATGTGTACTTCTGGAATCTGTTCTTGAGATAACTAAGACTCCAGCCAAAGTCACCAAAATTGTTCAGATGCTATATATAGAACTAACGGTTATTAGATTCTAGTTCCCACCAGAGTTTGACCTATGATCTCAGGGAGAACAAAAAAAGAGTGGACATTATGGTTCACAATCCTTTTGTTTGAACATTGTCTTTGAAGCCAGGCATGAAGCCAAGAATGAATGGAAAGTATTCTAAGAAATGGAAGATATGATACTGGGAGACATCCTGTGGAATTTGCATGAATGGGTTTGAGTAGCCCATTTTCAACATTCACACAAATAGAAGAATGGGATGTGCTACTTTAAGCATTATTTTGACTTCATCACTGACCATTCAAAACAATGAATAGAGATAATTCTTAAAGTCTCTTCTAGTCATTCCTTATACAATTCCAAAAGGCCAAAAGGCTATTAACTTATTCTGTATCTAAAATTGAATAACCTTTCAGTTCTTCATAATACAGTATTAGTCTTTCCTGTGTAATGCCAATTAATGTAAAAGGGGGCAAGGAAATATCTCTTTCTCTCTCTCTCTCTCACACACCCCCACACACACACACACACTGAAATTATTAGGAATGAACGTTCATTCTATTCTATAAGTTATACAACAGAACATCCTTGAATCTCTGTCTGAGGTAAATGACAAAATAAAACCATGAATATGGAATGAATATTTCAATTGTAGCTTTGTCATCATCACATTATTATTATTTTCTTTTAAGAACAAGAACATGAAGTTTCTTCCTGCTGGATTTGATTCTCCTTGGGAATTCCAGCTAAGAGTATCTACCTTTGAATTCTAACATTGCCTCTATTCTCTGTAAGTTTCTCTCTTGGCAATGTAACAATAGCTACAAATCCATTAGACTGCTAGATTCTTGCAGTTCATTTTCAATTCAACTAGCATAACAAGCTTAGAGGCAGTGGATGACACTATAGTTTTTAGAAAATACTCTGTCCAGTGTTTCCCAATTCCAACCTGCAGCATATCTCTGAAAAATATGATGATCCAATCATAAATCAGAGTTTCACTTTACACAAATATCTGAATATTACTATGCAATTGAAATATCATAAAACTGCATTCTTCCAAAACAGAAAATATAGTAGCTTCACAAAATGTACAATTTAGATTTTTTTTTAAGAATTCAAATTTAAGAAGTGTAAAAGGAACAGAAATATTCTCTTTGCTTTCTTTTGGGCTATAGGAATATGCATGTTCCTGCCCTATCTAGGTTAAAGAAAAAATAATTATTTTCTCCAAGAATGCTTCTTATAGCCAGTCTACATGGCACACTGCCTTTCAAGCTTTAGTCAAAAGCTTAAGTATGTCTAAAATCTGGCTACTAACTGTATAAACAGTATAGTCTATAACTTTCTTCTATTACTGCTGTACTGCTAATCCAAAGTGGTAACTCCCTATGTACCATTTGGCTCAATGCCCTATACCAGGAGTGTCAAACTGGATTTGTTCAGAGGACCGGATAAGCATTGTAGTTCTCCTCTGTGGGCTGGCAAAGGGGGGCAGTGGGGAGCTGGGTGGAGACAGGACAGACTGTTCCTGCAGCAATTTTCTGGCCAAATCAGGGCCTGGGGGAACCTGCACACCCACACACAAACACACCAGCACATCATTTTCACACCCATGGCTTTCTTCAACACCCAAGATCCTTGCTTTTGGCTGGTTTTCTGACCTGTTTTTGCTGGTAGAGCTTTAAAAAGTTTTGAAGACTGGAGGACAAATATTTTCCATATTTATGCATGTCTGGTGAAGTCAGCTCAAGTGGGTTTGTCCCATATTGTCTTAACTAATCTGATTTTGGCTTTGCATATTTAATATTAATTGGAGCCAGCTCTAAAAAAAATTCCTCCTCCTGTTTATTGTTTCTGTACTGTTTTGATTGTATTCATTTTAATATGTTGAAATGATAGATCCAGTTGAAATCATTTTCACTTAATACCTGTCAGTGGTGACAGGACCAAGCCTTGTATTCCAAGATGCTGACCTTAAGTTATTTATTATCACTTCAAAAGAGCCTAATTATAATTTATAGCATAGGAACTCACATTCCAAGAGAAGTCTACTGAAGTTATATTCTCTTTTTCAATGCATTTACAGAATCTGGGACATCAAAAAGATATGTGGTTTAAACTATAGATAAGAGGTCTATGTATTTCAATTCAACACTGCAAATTACAGAACAAATACATGTCCTCCCTTTTTAGTTGTCTTTACAATTAGGTAACAATGAGGTATAACTATAGTACTTTGTTCTTGCTTTAATCACAATCCCACAAATGGTTCTGCACCATGAATTTAGCCAACATAGTCTTGTAGGTTAACAAAGGGAGCTGTAGATTCAACTCATTACAGGTCTTATGATGTGGGACAGCTGGCAAAATATGTTTCTGAAATGAGTAACAGCAACCTTCTCTGCCTCTCACTGCCCTTGACGAACAACAAGGGTGAACATATTTCGAATGCCTGTAAAAAGTATGAACTGATGGTTCACAATAAAAGAAGAAGGTTGGATTCAAGATTAAAAACCAAATCTCCATCTGAATTGCATTCCCATTATACAGGGAGCTTTGCTAGCAATGTTTGGAGAAAATTGTTTAAAAATGTAAGAACTATTCCCAACGGTTTATTAATGTGTCTTAGTTCTTTAAACTGATTTTGACTCTTAACTGAAACTTTCAAATTAGAATCATTGTACACCAATTGAATACCTGACTCCGCACTGAGATTAAAATCATGATGTAATTCCAAGGACATGTAAATCCCACTAAACCCCCTGAACTAACATTAGGCCAAAGTAGATAAACCCCCAATGTCAATCAGGAAAATCTATTTAATAAATTTGGAGAATAAAGATCATACTGTTTAGCTACTGTGAATTAAGAGCATAATATGCTAGTAAGCAACATAAAACTGTCTCGTTATTTCAAAATGATTTGTTCTCTTATTCTACCCAGCTTAAAAAGCCTTTCAAACACTTTTAACATTCATTTTTTATAAAAAAATGTCCATGCATTTACTGTCCATTCTGGTGGTGTTATTCTACTGAACCTGTAGCAGCAACAATGTTTGGCCCCACCCACCTGCCCCTGCCCTTCCTGTCCTATATCCCTTTCTTTTTTGCTCACCTGGATTGCACAGAACAGTTGTTTTGTGTGCCTCTGCAGCCTTCCCACTCACCTGGGCTGCCTCTGGTAAGGAAAATCTTGCATTATAGAAGCACACTGAACCGGTAGTAAAACTGGTTGCATTCCATCACTTGTCCATTCCTTCCATGTGTTCAACACTTTGCTATAGGTGTGTGTGCACACACGCACATTCACACACAATCCTGTTTTATCATATTTAGTTAGTATCACAGTCAATTTTGTGTGCATTTTTTCAACAAGGTTGAATATACTGCAAGACATGAGGAAATGGCATGGAAACAACTGAGTGGCTTATACTTCCTATTTGGATTTCTTGAATATATGAAGAGAAAGCTAAACATCCTCATGTTACATTAGAACCATTCATTTCAATTTCATTCACAATATTTCTATTCTCCAAATGTATTAAGTAGCTTTATACTCCAGCTGCAACTAACTATTCAAGAAACCTTGACCTTTCTTAAAACCCTTTCTTGTATGGTTAATCCTGTTACATGAAGTGAATATGTGTGCATATGTATGTGAGAGAGAGGGAGAGGGGGGTGAAGAGAGAGGGGGAGGCAGGGGAGAGAAAGAGAGAGACAAAGAAATGGGACAGAAACAATGATTTGCTGCTACAAATACACCTTACAAAAACAGTTCACTAATTTTATTGTTTTTAATGTGGTTTCTTAAAACAGTGCAATATTGCAAACAGTACAATATTTTTGTATCTGCTTAAACTTCAATATCTACTTTGTTAGTCCAGGAAGATTACAGAAGATTTTAAAGGATCAAAATGTATGAAGAGAGATATATATTTCCTTTTCCACCACCTTTCATTCCATATCCCCAGAGAATCCAGGACACTCTTTTTCTTCCTGTACTGGCATCAAACAGGCCTACCTAGCCTTTCCTAAAAATAATAACATATATTGAAACGTCTCAGGATCACAGTCACTGAATTAATTCAAAACATATAATAATGAACAGAATGCATTATATGCAAGAATAAAAGAATTACTTTTTCCCGAATGCCATCACTCTGCTAAACAAATAATTCCTTCAACATTGTCTATTTATTAAGTCTGCATTATTATTATTCTCATCATTCCATCACCCACCCACCCCACTATGACTATAAATTGTTGCTTGTATCCTTACGATTTATATTGATTATTGTCTCCTAGTATTTGACTGCTTATTTGTACCCCATGACTATCATTAAATATTGTACCTTATGATTCCCGACAAATGTACCATTTCCTTTAATGTACACTGAGAGCATATGCATCAAAGACAAATTTCTTGTGTATCCAATACATTTGGCCAATAAAGAATTCTATTCTCTTCCCCTGCTTGTGGGCTCCGTATGGAACCTAAAGCCGCTTTGTAGGAGTGGCGGAGCAAAGAGGGACACCCGGAGTGGTCAGGGGGAGATCACAACTCCCCCAGAGGATCCCTGGGTGAAAGTCCCCTCAGTCACAGCAGGACAAAGAGGCAGTCAGAAATGGCTGCCACAAAGACTGGGACAACTGAGCCATCCACCACCTAAGACTGGAGCAGGAAAGAAGCTGTGTGCAGCTGTGGAACTGGGTGAGAAGATCATTTTTTTTTTTTTTGCTGAATTTAAACCCCGAGGGAGTATTTTATAAAAAAGCTGCCCAGATTTGCTTTAACTATTGACCAAGTGGCGAAAAAAGAAATGGGGGGGGGGGGAGCTGAAAGCGTAAGCTAAAACAGAAAGGAGATTTAAAGGGAAAGGGCATCAAAAGGCTTTCAACAAAGAAATTAGGAAATTGAACTGGCATGGTTAAAAGTATTCTATCTGAGAATAGACATTTTTAAACATGCCAGAATGATTGACTTGGAAGATTTTATAAACCTGGAAATGTTGAAATACTGAAATAGACAAGGACTGATCTTTTCAAGAGAGATCCCTGCTGGAAATTTGACCCTGCAGTGCCACCTGCTGATGGGAAGAGAACACTACATCCTAACAAATACTAATAAAGATTCAAACTCTACAGGACTATAAGGATGATAAACCTACTTACTAAAAGGGATTAAGGAGCTGGAGAAAGGAAAAAGAAGAAGAAATCAACCGTTTTGTTTTCTGAATACTTAAGAAACAACTGGTAATTGTGAGAACTGTGCCTCTGCATAGGAGACTGAACATATTGGACATTTCAACAAGCAGAAATGAACAGTTGGGAGGAGTTGATATTGTCTATGAAGGACATATGGGAAATGATGAAAACAGAACACAAAGACTTAATAGGCTGGAGACTATGGATAAAAATGGAAACTATAGTTCAAGGAGCGCAGAAGGAAAGACAAAATATCCAAGTTGAGAGAGAAATGAACAAAAAAGTTGTTGTAAAAAGAAAAAGGGGAATTCAAAAAATTATACAAAAAATGCAAGAGGCAAAATATTAAAAAAAAGAAAGAGGGAAGAAATTAGACAAAGAAATAATAGTTGGAGAAGAGTTAAGGAGGAAACTGGGGCTCTGGTAATTCCACAAGGTAAAGAGGTAAAAGAAAAACAGACATGTTGAAACTGAAATATAGGAGAAGGAGGGGGTGAGAGGAAAATCCAAAACAAATAAACTAGATGG
>JAEANM010003174.1:0-22884 GCA_017656035.1 Myanophis thanlyinensis
TTTTGTATTGTATTTTACTTGCTGTGCACCGCCCCGAGTCCTCTGGGAGAGGGGGCGGTATATAAATTTAATAAAACAAACAAACAAAACAAGGTTCCTTCTTAGGCCCAGAACTCTTCAATATCGTCATAAACGACTTAGATGAGGGAATAGAAAGGGAACTTAGAAAATTTGCTGATGATACTAAGCTGGCAGAAATAACACCCTAGATAATACACTCAAGATCCAGATGGATCTTGACAGACTTGGGCCCTATCTCACAAAATGAAGACACTGGGCCCTATTTAACAAAATGAAATTCAATGTAGAGAAAAGTAAAGTCCTAGCCTTAGGCAAGAAAAACCAAAAGTACACATATACACTGGATGAAACCAGGTTTAATAGCAGTAACTGTGAGAGGAATCTTGGAGTCTTAGTGGATAACCAGTTAAATATGAGCCAACAGTGTGCGACGGCAGCCAAAAAAGCCAATGCAATCCTAAATTGCATTAACAGAGGGATACAATCAAGATCAAGTGAGGTACTAATACCACTCTATAAAGCCTTAGTAAGAGCACACCTAGAATACTGCATCCAGTTTTGGTCATCACACTATAAAAAAGATGTTGAGACTCTAGAAAAAGTGCAGAGAAGAGCAATCAGGATGATTAGGGGACTAAAACATATAAAGAACAGTTACAGGAACTAAGCATAGCTAGTCTAGTGAAGAGAAGGACCAGGGGAGATATGATAGCAGTGTTCCAATATTTGAGGGGCTGTCATAGAGAGGAGGGGGTCAAGCTATTTTCCAAGGTACCTGAAGACCAGAAAGGAATAATGGATGGAAACTGATCAAAGAGAGATTCAACTTAGAAATAAGGAGAAATTTCCTGACAGTTGAGAGCAATCAACCAATAGAACAGCTTGCCTTCGGAAGCTGTGGGACCTTCATCACTGGAGGCTTTCAAGAAGAGATTGGACTGTCATTTGTCAGAAAAGGTGTAGGTCTCCTGCTTGGGCAGGGGGTTGGACTAGATGACCTACAAGGTTCTTTCCAACTCTGTTAATCTGTTATTATTCCTTCTGTTCATGTGCAATGAAGAAATGCTTAGAAACAGAAGTTCTGGAAAATTGGTATAAACAGCTGAAAAAAAAATGCACGGACAAAAAAAAAGTTGTCAACAAAATGCCAAATGGATGAGATAATTTTGGACTTGAAAACTTTCCCAGTGTGTGCTTAACCCTGGTTCAAACATGCCATGGCAGCCTCTTTACTATGTGATGCCCTCATGATGTCTCATTCAGCTCAGTGGACTGGCCATCTTAAATCGTCTTCATTCTCCAAATGCCAAACCAGGATTCACACAGATCAAACACCAATCAGCCTCCCTACTGAACCCCAAATCAATGTGCCTGTCACTTCTTAGACATGCAGAGAACACCCAGGATGCACATCAGTCTTTGATGGACATATCATGATTAGCCAAACCAATCAAGTTATCAGGGCAGAAGCGGGCAGCTTTTCAGTGGCCAAAGGCTGCCCTTAATATTTTGAAGGGTGATTTGAAGGTTGCCAAATGGGTAGAGTCATACAAGTAATCCTTGACTTACACTTATTTGTTTAATGACTATTCAAAGGTACAACAGCACTGAAAAATAGTTTTCGTGGGTTTTTTTCGTGGTTTTTATTACATTTCTATACCGCTTCCCTCCCGAAGGACTCGAGGCGGTGTACAGCCTAATAAAAAACATAAATATACAATTAAAACCAGATTAAAAATTACAAATAGATATAATGACCAATCAGTTAAAACCCAATATAAAACAGTTAAAATTAAAAAATTAATTAAAAATTTAGAACTAGTTTAAAACAAATTTAAAACCCCATTAAGTACTAGGCCAGACCGGCCTGCTGAAACAGGTGGGTTTTTAATGCGCACCGGAAGGTCCGCAGGTCCGTAATGGTCCGGATCTCTGGGGGCAATTCGTTCCAGAGGGAGGGTGCACCCACAGAGAAGTAAATTATGACCATTTCCCACACTTATATCTGTTGCAGCATCCCCATGGTCACATAGTCAAAAATCGGATGCTTGGCAACTGGTATGTATTTATGACAGTTGCAGTGTCCTGGGGTCATGTGATCAGCTTCTGAGGCCTTCTGACAAGCAAAGTCAATGGAGAAGCCAGATTCACTTTACAACCATGTTACTAACTTAACAAAGTTCACTTTGGGGGAAGCATGCACTCACTCAGGATCTATCATGGTGGTTTCTGAAGCCAACCAACTGAGGAAATGTAGAATGAACATTTAAAAGGAACAATCTCCTGAAGTGAGTAAACTGGCTGCAAAGTTGTTCATAGGTTCAGTAGCCCAATTGCTTTTTTCCTTTGTAGCTCCCAGGGCATCCTTCATTTACAAGGAGATAAAGATCAGTGGCATTTTGGGAAAGGAAGGAGAGGATTAAGGTTTAAAATAGCTGGAAAACAGCTTTAAAAACCAAGAACAGCCAGAAGAAAAGGAACATCACAGTCCCATCCACCAAACCTGCAACTTTATTGAATTTTATTTCTTGATCTTGGTCCTGAAAGTGTCCAGGGCAGACCAATAAAAAGAAAAGTTCAGTAAAAATAAATAAGTCAACAACAAACCACGTGCCTCTTGCAAAAGATAATATCTTCTTTGAGCTGAATTCTACTTCTACCACAGATCAGGTCATATGATATGTCATGGGATAAATTGGCCTTTCTTCTCATTCCCATTTTTAAAAAAATATTTTTAACTTTTCAATCTAGCCTACTGCCTCAGCATTTCTTAGTGGAAATTTCCTCCTTCTAAACCTCATCCTGCTTAGCTCTCACTGATCAGCCAAGATCAGACGGTGTGGCCACCTAGTTGGGCACATGCTAAAACAAAACCATACAGGCATACCAACCGATTGAAAACATCACTTAAAAGACCATCTGGACCACTGATCTAATCCTGGAGTAGTGGTGGTGGGGTGGAGTCAGCAGCCAACAGAGAGTGAGGAGTAAAGAGAAGTTCCAGCATGGAGTCACTCTGTGGGAGAAAATGACATAGGCCGGATTAGTGAAGCTGTTCTCTACCAGTTTCCAAGGAAGAGCAGTCAGTCTGGTGAGATTCTTGTAAAATAGGTGATCAGCAATAAAGAAACTTGTTTGGTCTGTTCAAGGAGTTATTCTAGTTCCTTACATCTGGCAGGAACTGTAGTTCATATACTTCACAACAGACAAGTATTCATTGGCCATCTAGATATAGGCTGTGAGGGGGACTGACAGATTTCTTTTGAGAAAGATTCCCATAAAAGGGAGGTTGCCAGCAAGAAGTCCTACTAGCCACCACATTCCTGAATTGAAGAAAGGCTTCCCAGCCCATCAGAATGCATAAGACATGGGTTGATTTTTTTAAAAAAGTCACTAGGTCCTAAGCATGATGCATTTATAGAGGAACATCACCACCTACCATTGAGACTGGCTAGCTCAGGAGTTACAAAAGCAGTACTTTAAGGACCAGCTAGTATTACCCCATTTAGCCATTTCTGCTAAGCAATTGGACTTTCTCCACTGCTCGCAATCTCAGGCCTCTCAAGGTGAGAGAGTGGAATTTGGCAGAATGCCATCAGAGGAGCTAAGTTCCCCTGTGAAATCTTCCCCCAGTAATCAGTAAGTGTTTAACTGTCTTTTTACCCAACAGATTCAGCCAGCTACTTGTGGGAGAGGGGAAAGCAGGAGGAAATTACACCCGGAATGGTGGACTCTTGAGAGTTGAACAATGAAGTTGATTTCTTTCTAATATGATTTTCTGGATAATACTGGTTGATTGAAGCAGAACTTTGAAAAAGACTTTGTCTATGTTGCAAAGGAAGTTTCATCAAAAAACAAAAGCTTGACAAAGCAAGGTAAAATGGGTGCCTCTTAAATCCTTGCTTTCATGTCCTCCAGAAGTTAGAACAGTGAAGGAACTCTGAACGGACCCCGTGACTATCCTCGGACTGTTAATATTCTCACAATCCTTCTCCCTCCAAGTTTGCCAGCATAGAGCACTTGACCAAGGGTTGCCTCTTCCGTGCCAAATCAGCCAGGCATGTCAACATCCTCGTGGTTGTTCTGTGACTTGCCCAAATGTAAACATCAGCCATCACTTTTGATTGATTGTCATCTAAAAATATGTTCTGGCCAGAAGCTAAAGTCCAGGAACTTGTTGCTTCTTTCAAGCTGAATGCAGGATATGTCTTAGCAGCAAGCCAGGAAGAGTGACCTCTACTGCCTGGTTGGGTATGAAGATGGCAAGTCATTTTTCAAGGCTACAGTGGCTCGAGGAGATTCAGCTATGTCTTCTCTTCTCTCCCATTCCTCAGAGCCACAGATCACAGAATCAGTCCTTTTGTTCAGTGAGACTATCCCCAAAACTTTTATTTCTCCACTAACAATACTGAGAGAGACTGAATTTTATGAATTTCAGAGCAAAGGAGGTTGAGTTGCCTCTCGGCATTCATGGGCAGATCAGAATGCAATTCTTCATTTGACTTTGCATTTCTTCCACGTTTGTGATGGACATCTCAACTTCAAAGTACGATATATCAGGCTGTGCTTTTCAATTCAATTTTCAATTTCAAATTTATTGGTCGCGTACACAGTCATACATGGTATGATATGCAGTGAAATGCTTACGCAACTGCGGGTAAGTTAGGTAGGAAGGGAGGGTGGGGGTTAGAAAAATAGTTAAGGGTAGTTGGGAAGGTGGGAGTTGGATGCAGACATGGTTCTGGTTGTGGTCCTGAGTGTTCTTGTAGTTCCTGGTTAAGAGATTGTGAGTTCTAGTTTTGCCGTTAGGCATGGAAACCAGCTTGGTGACTTTGGCCCAGTCATTCCCTCTCAGCCTAACGCACCTCACAAGGTTGTTGTTGAGGTAGAAAATAGGAGGAAGGAGTATTGGGTATGTTTGCTACCTTGAGTTATAAGAATAATAAAGGTGGGATTAAAAAATTAAAAAATGAATAAATAAATAAATTAGTCAGCCATCACTAACCCTTTACCTATCATCATCAAATAAGGTTGATGAAAGCAAAGAGAAGAACCAAAGGCAGGAAATGTTTAATTAACATTGTGGGGGCATCTATGCTGTCAAACTTCATAGTAATATAATATAAAATAATATAATGATAGCATGAGTTCAAAAAGCAATATTTATTATCTTTTTGCCCTGCCAGCTTTCATTCCTGTCCAATAAGCATCTGTTTGTCAGGAGTTCAGCAACAAGAGGCCTAGAGAGCACAGATCATCATCTCCATCCTTTCCTCATTCTACTCTTTGCTGCTGCTTTAAGGTGTTTTTTTCCCCCCAGAACTACCTTCATCCTGAAGTTAAGTCCAGCTGCAAAAATACATTTTAAAGCTGGTTTGGAGAATGTGAGGAACACAGGGCAATGGGTAGGCCAGGAGCCATTTTGAGGTAGTCCTCTCTATTTTGCTATAAAGGACTGGCATATATAAACTGCTGTTCTCAAGTACGAAAAAAAAATTAAACTATGGTGTAAGCACTGAAATGTAAAATATAGGCTTACAGAAGCCTAAGATAGGCCGCACAAATTCCCCTCCCCTTTCAAAATTTGGAAAAACAAACCTCTGCCCCGCCCACTTGGCATCACTGCCCTGCCTTCTGCAGCTTTTACCTCCTCCGTTTATTGAACATGTCCCCATCAACAAAGGTAGACCACCCATCTTAAAGCACTGGAGTGCGGAGAGATCAGGGAAGTATGGGAAATTGGGGGGATTATGAGCCTTATATTCTGTTTATCTTTGCATTAAAAAATAAATAAATCAACCAACTCATCATTGTAACTAAACCACTAAGCCTATATTTAGGAAAAGGTTGGTATTTGTACAAACTATAACCTCGCTTTGTTCTTTCTTCCTTTCTCTGCCATGTCTTTCTCAGTCAAAATTAAGATGGTACCTCCTTGAGATGGGAAACTGTATTTGGCCTTTCCTTATTTTAATCCCAAACACTATGAATACTTTGAGTCCTACATGAATAATAAACATTGTTTGAACCAACAGGGAGTGATGGCAATTACAATGCCTTTTTTTGTCTTCATATCTTTTGTCTTCCTTTCTTTGAGGGAAGGAATTTTCCCTTTCTTTCTCTTAACCCCCCCTATAAATTAACCATTAAGAACATGTATTTTGGCTCTTATCTCCTCTCCGAATCATGTCAAATACTTTCTCTTCTCACCCTAATCATTGCCAGAGGCCATCCTAACTGCTTGAGAGCCAGGATGTAATTTATCTAGGACTAGTGCCCTATCAATTTTAATAGCTTTAATTATCCAACTGTCTCTTTGATTAAACATAAAAATCTTTTAATATAACTCACCACTCCTTCTCAACATACCACGCACACACACGCACGCACACATACATACAGACACGTGAATAAAAGAAGATATGCTTCCTAGTCAATCCACAACTATGGGCAGCCTTTTGAAAGTTAACATCTAAGTCAGATTATGCAGTCAAAATTCAGTTTCCTTCTCTCCTTCCCCAAATATGGTAAACTCAGATTCAAAATAAGGTCCCCAAGGCAAAACAAAACCTATTCTAACTCTATTAAATTAATCCAAAATGAAGGAAACCCCCTTTATGGAACAGAAGCAGGAAAAAACACTTCTACCTGTGCAAGAATTCCGTTATGTTTTATCTTAAATCTGAGTTACAGAGTTGGAAACTATATTTGACGTTGCTTAATATGGTAGGTGGGTAGTTCTCCCCATCCAAAATCCCATTGCCTCTAACAGACACATACCTGAGGAATGTTGGCAAGGGGTGGGATGGGGAGATGCTTAAGGGTGTAGACTGGACTTGCTTAAGGCCATATTGTCAGGGCAGCCTTTTAGAAAACTAACACTTCCTGGATAGGAATGCAAGGCTCACTCAATGAAAGGAACAGAACATCAAACCTACTTTGGACCATGAAACTGCTAGCTAGATCCTTTGCCAATGCATGAAAGTTTTTAAAGAATAATTCCAACAGGACGGCAGCAAAAAGGGTCTATGGCAAGGAAACCAAGACCAAATCCCATTGTTAACTGCTTTTCTTTCTGCTTATTTATTTAGTCATTTATTTTCCTTCCCACTGATTAGTCTACGGCTAGTCATATCTTCTGATTCCTTTCCTTTTGATCTAAGGAAACAACAGCCTTTCCTGATCTCTTTCTAGAATAACTCCTACTGTTGTTATAATGCTAGCACTGAGGAAATGAATCAGCCCCTCCCAATGGAATAGCCAAACCCAGTGGTAGTATTCAGCCTGGATACACCGGTTCTAGGGAACCAGTAGTGATGATGAGCATTTGACCCTGCCCTATCCTCTTCTTTTTTTCTTTGTAGCTCAGCTGAGTAGCGCAGAATAACTGTTTTCCACGTCTCTACAGCCTTCCTATTCACCTGGGCTGCCTCTGGTAAGTTCAATACTAGCAGTTTGGAAGCCGCGAGGTAGCACTGAGCTGGTAGTAAAACCTGTAGTCAACTGAAGCACGCTCGCACCAAACCGGTAGTAAAACTGGTTGCATCCCACCACTGCCCAAACTTGATGTTCCTCTGGGACTGCTAGTTTCATTGGTTCCTGAAGCAAAGGCGAGGAAATACAACCAGCTTTTCCAAAGTCTGAGAAATTGGCTTCACAGCCAAGCCAGGGTGCAGCCTACATCTGATTGACAGGAGTGTTTGCAGCCCTTAAAGCGGAGAAACATTAGCATCTGGAAGTGCTCAACACCACGATCCATCCATGCAAATGTGTCTTTGGGAAAAAAATTCAAAAGGAAATTCTCTTTCATCATATGAACTAGAAGGGGGTGGGGTGGGGAATGCAGGAGCATTTCTCTGCCTGACACAACAAAACAATGACAGTGGAAATATTTGTTAGTGTAGCAAGGAGATATTTGAGGGGTGAGGAATCTCTTTCTCTGATGGGTCTCCTGAGTCAGCTCCCCAAAATTTTGGTAGCCTTAGTGCTCAATTTCTAAGTCCTGGTTTGCCTTTGTTCAACACAGGCACATTTTCCTACGATGTCTGTCAATATTATAGAAAAATTCAAGTATACTGGCTTAGAAAACATACACAGTTCAAATTCCAGTGACTTTTAAATATAAACAGGACCCTAGCCATAGACAAACGTTACATCAAAATGTTTTGCTTGGGTTATAGCAGAGGCAGAAGTTAGATCTTTGAATGTAGACTCAAGTTAGATGTTTGGATGTTTATTCAGAAATGCATAGTATGCCAGAAACCCATTTTTATTTTTGCAGGAAAGATGGCAAAAATATAGCTGCACTACTGTCCCATTGATTCTGGGCTTAAAAAGGAACATTTGGTTTTGGGCCTGAAAATTGGAAATTGCTGTACTGGTAGATCAATTTCCTTAACCACCAGGTTTAATTTGCACTTTGAGATCAAGCTGGATATGGAGTGAATCCTCGGTTACCAGTTCTTGAATTCTTTGGATTCTTTCCATTGTGATAAAACTCCATGTGCACCCTCAGCTGACTCAATAGCGGGAAACTAAGGTGAGTAAAACTATGAAATTGTTTTGGGATGTATTTTGGATAACTGGCAAGTGTGGTTGCAGATGCTATAACAGTGATGGGGAACTTTTTAGGGACCGAGTGCCCAAACTGCAAGGCATGTGTGCCAGAAACCTGAAGACTAGCTAGCTGGCAGAAGACGGGACATCACAACACCGGCAGCTCTGCAAGAGGTGAGATCTTTTTCTTTTGTGAGCTTCTGTTTCGTTGTTTGCAGGGAAATTTCTGTTTCCCTGCAAATGATGGCGAGAAATGCCACGGAGAAAGACAGTAGAGTTGAGCTGGGGTGACGGCGTACTTGCCCACAGAGAGGGCTCTGAGTGCCACCTCTGGCATGCGTGCCATAGGTTCGCCACCATGGTCCTATAGCTTAGACAAGACTGTAACATGAGAATCTGTTATTCTGATACCAGAGGAGAAATAATTGGAAAAGGGAACTCTTCTAGCCCTGATAGTAACAATCCATTTGCTGGTGATATCATGGGAAGGCTGTATCTTTTGGGTTATAGATTAAGGTGAAGAAAGGTACAACAGGTAAGGGGGGCATCATCAACTGTCTGCCCCTTACGCCATTATCACTATATTTTCTTTCTCTCCTCTTTCTCAGCAATTGTCATCATTTATTTTTTCCATCTTTCACTATTTCCTCTTGTGCACCATCACTGTCTCACAACATTTTCTTTTCTTTTTTTATTTT
The DNA here is from genome assembly GCA_017656035.1 of Myanophis thanlyinensis. Classification (NCBI taxonomy): domain Eukaryota; kingdom Metazoa; phylum Chordata; class Lepidosauria; order Squamata; family Homalopsidae; genus Myanophis; species Myanophis thanlyinensis. Next base: position 9,276 of record JAEANM010003174.1, read on the forward strand.
ATTCTCTTCTCTCTTCACCTCTCCCCTCCCCTCCCCTCCCTTCCCATCCCTTCCCTTGTGGGGTTCCTCAGTGGGTACAAGCTACCTGAAACGTTTCCACTATATGCCAGTGAAATCAATACTGGCATCAACAAGTGGCTACAGCTAAGTCCTGTCAAATCAGTTCCTTTAATGACTGCTTGAAGTTACAACAGTGCTGAAAAAAGTGATTTATGTCCATTTTTCACACTTATGACAGTTGCAGCATCCCCACAGTCACGTGATTTACCTTCGGATACATCACAACTGACTCACATTGTCCCAGGGTCACATGATTCCCTTTTGTGACCTTTGGACAAGCAAAATCAATGGAGAAGCCAGATTCACTTAACAATCGTGTTCCTAATTTAAGAACTGCACTTTGCGAATGTGGCCAGAAAAGTCGTAAAATAGGGCAAAACTCACTTAACAGATTTCTCACTTAGCAACATAATTTCTGGACTCATTTGTGGTCATATGTTGAGGACTACCTGTAATCTGGTCAGGCTTCATTAAGAAATCTCAAGATTTTAAAAACTTTGCCTGAGTTCTTACACATCACAGAATAATGGCTGCAGCTGGGAAATTTTCCCGAACTGCCAATTAAGTGTCTGCATGTGTTTTATTGGAGTATGGTTTTTTAACCATGTATTTTTCTTGGACGCTAAGCATTATCTATGCCGAAGCAGTTGTTCTAGCATATTCTTGGGCTGTAAAATTACATATTTTCCTTTAACCACAGACAAATATTTAGAACACACCATTTTAATTACTGCAGTATACATTCTTACCCTTATTAGTACAGGAAATTGTGTGCTATTTATTTATTAAATAGACCCAACTGGAACTAAGAGAAAGCGCGAGAGCTGTGCTTGGCACAGTGGAAGAACATACTTTAAAAATATATCAGCACTTAATAACACACCCAGGCTGACATGCCAAGCAATATGTGAAAATTTGGAGACTGGGATCTTGTGGGGCAAACATAGCTCCAGATTTCAAACATGTGTCCTGTGGTGGTTTAGAAATAGCCTTGTAAGGATTTTCCTAAAACGTTTCTTTCAATGCTTTTGAGTTATGAAAAAAAAGAACTTCTGGAAATTAAGTGCAAAATTAAGGTAAAGAAAATCCAAGCAGAAGAAAGATATCAGTATACACGATTTTAAGCTGTTCTCCCCAATTTGCTATCTTGGTAGAGTTTTAGCAGCAGTTCATAACTCTGGGGAAGTTACATTATTTCTAAACAGAAAATTGGATGAAGCATATCTGTACACTCTAATAGATCCCTGTTGGACCTTGATTCAGCAGATAAATTTGGATGTATTTCCTTGCTAATAATACAAAATTAGCATGCAGACCTGCTGTAGGAACAAATGAAAATCTCAAGTTAATTTATAAATATCAGTGATTAAATTAGGTTTCAGGCAAATGAACGTCTGCCTTGCTTCTATGCTGGTGTTTCTTAACTTTAGCAACTTTAAGATGTATAGATTCCAGCTCCCAGAATTTTCCAGAAACTATACTGGCTGGTAATTCTGGGAGTTTAATTCCACATATCTTAAAGTTGCCAAGGTTGAGAAACATTGCTCTATGAAGTCAGACAGTGGGTGAATGCATGCTTCAGAATGGTTAATTATAATGATAGCTATCATGGTAACTAACATTATAGTAACTTCCCATGTGTCTATGATCATTCAGATGATCCTGCTGTCTTAGTGCCAGATAGTAGCTATCCATGGGTTATTTATATCAGTATTCACATCTTATACAGGCAGTCCTCGACTTACAATAATTCATATAGTGACGAATCAAAGTTACAACGACACTAAAAAAGGTGACTTATGACCTTTGTTCACAGTTACGACATTTGCAGCATCCTTATGATCATGTGATCAAAATTCAGATGCTTGGCAACTGGATGTTATGCTATGCTTTGATGGTTGCAGCTGCGTCCTGGACTCACATGATCCCCTTTTGCGACCTTCTGACAAGCAAATTCGATGGGGAAGCCAGATTCACTTAACAACCAGATTACTAATTGCAACGATCCACTTAACAACTGTGGTGAAAAAGGTTGTAAAATTCACTTAACTAATGTCTCACTTAACAAGATAAATTTAATTGTGGATGTAAGTTGAGGACTATCTGTATAAAACAACATACAGAGAAGGCAGGCAGGTAGGCAGGCAACCAAACAGGAAGAAGTGGCATGAAAAGGAAAACAGAATCACCTCTTCTAACTTGCACCAAGTGAGTAGGTGCACACAGCAGCCATGCGATTGAGAGAATTCTGAGAATTATAGTTCAGTCTACTTACCAGCTGGAGAAAGCTTGCCTCAACCTTGGCTGGCAGAGAAAACGGAAGAATTCTAGTTCCGACACATCTGGAGGGTATCAGGTCCAGGGAATTGTACTCAAGTGATGGGCTAGCAGCATCTTTCTCCTCCAGCCATTCCCACTGTAATCCTAAAGGAACAGACGACATATCTGAGACATGGAAAGGGAAACATTTCAAATCAACATTTCCAGGGGGGTAAACATATCGATCTGCTATCATGTGAAGCTACCTACATCTTGGCTGACATACCAGCTCCACAATGTATTTTTTTTTTTGTTTTGTTTTTTAAAGCTTGAGGTTTCTTTTATTCCAAATTTTATTGAAAGCATGTTTTAAGAAAGCCTTGTACTGTACAACTACCCTGTACTGAAAAGGAAGGGAAGCCACTCAGTAGCTGTTCTTTTAAGAGCACTCAGCTGAGATATGAAACAAGTTCTGGGAGTAATATACTATAGGCACGAAACACAGAGGACGTGACTCTCTGCTTCTGCCAAGGGCCCAACATCCTCTTTTTTTCACAAGGAGTGCAGTATATCTGACAACGTGCAAGCCAGCAGATGACAACATAGATTTAGGCAATCTTTTTGGAGAATTCTGATTCCTGCCTAAAACGTGCTCAGTCTATGACAGCTCTTCCAGGCTATAAAAAGCTGCTTTTGGCAGACAAAAGAGTCCCCAGGGTAAGGATTCGAACCAGGATCTAGTTCCAAAACACCCAGGAATCTCTTGGATACAAAAGAAGAGTTTCATTCTCTCTGCAGTCCTTTCAATTATTTTTGTTTGTATGGCAAATGCTGAGGTGGCTTTTGCACCTGGCTTTATTGCAGCAAATTTGGTACCCTTCGTACATCTGGCTAGAATTCCCAGCCCCACCAGCCAGCATAATTTGAACACCAGATTGGAGAAGGTTGCTCTTTCCAGTGCTTCTCTCAAGAAAGGAGAAGGAAGGGCAAATTTCCAGTTGAGGTTCATGTGTCATGCTAACTTTAATGTGTATCACTCTGGCATTATCCTGGCACCATGTGTGAACCCAGCATCCCATTTTTTGTTCTTCCAGGAGAGCTATTCTCCTGGAGTACAATCATCTACCCTTCTGATTTGTCTGAACCTTACTGCCGCCCAGTGAAGATCCCATCAGAGTCTGCCAGCCCAACCCAGCCAAAACACTGGGACACAAAGAAAGTGGGAATTATTCTTCACAAAATAACCAAAGACAAATCATGGCAGAAATCTGAGCCATCACTTTAGGAAAAAAGGGAGATTTAAATCACTTGACCATGTCTGGCTGGTTTTAAGATAGGACTATCATCATTCCTGGATTTTTCAGGCATGTTCAAATGTGCAGGATATGGAATACAAGTCAAACAAAATGGAAATTGGGCTTTGGGCTACTGGCCCCTAACCACAGTGACATGCCACGGCCAGCTCTTTTTTTCTGCCATGTTCCCATGAAGTTGCCTTCACCATGTTTTCAGCCCCTGACAGACGCAAGATTATCCTTCATTGAACTGGCATTAGTGTGGCCTTTTCCATCTTATTCCAACAGCAACCTCAAGATATACCACCTCTGTTAGGTGCTGTCAATCATAATGTTGAAAGGAAGTAAGGTGACTGCAGTGATTTCAAATACAGTGCAAAGCCAGTGTATTCCCCTAGAGAAGAGACAGCAATCGGCCATTCACGCAGCAATATGGCTTCGGTCCTGTCTTCAGAAAAATCTTTTCTTGACTCAATTAGATTTCACTTATTTGAACCACTACGAGATTGATAAAAACACTTGGAAGGTTCTCAAAAACGACATTAAAACGAACACCCACTTTTTTTTTTATAACGTAACTGCTATCATAACATTGGACAATCTGTCACTCCAGAGCTACGATCTTCCCAACTGCCCTAACCTAAACATAGCTGAGAAAAGTCTGATTCTTGTAAATTACTAGCTTAAAGTCAAGCTAAGCATCACTTCAAATATTAGAAGATAAATATGTCACAAGTCAGCATGTCTTGTGCTTACGAAAAGCATGATTAAATATTATGTGGTTCTTTACAAAACACTCAGCACAACATATACCAGTGATTCATGTGTTTACTTCTCCTTTTGATACCGGGCAGCAAACCAGCTAGCGATTCATTTCCGGAAGAATTCTGAAGAATTCAGCATCAATTGCCTTTGATTGCTCCCCCAATGTTGTCTGAAGCTAGAGTACAACAGCGCACCACAGCTTAGACTCTTCAGGGATCCAGACCCCTCCCGCCCAGAGGCTCGAGTCTGTGGGTGCCACTTTGCTATCTAGTGATTATTTCTCCCTCTCTTCTCCACATCCCAACTTGAGGCACATGCAGTTCCCAGCATTATTCTGCAGCTTGTCTTATCATTCAAGATCAGCGTGACAAAATTAATTTGACAAACCACTGAAATCAAAGGGCACTTTTGCCTTTCTCTTTCTATCTTGCAAGTAAGATGAATAAAGCTCTGTTTATTAGGGTTGACGCCTCTATTTTACTGAAACCAAAAGCCTATCCTAAAATCTTAAGAACTGCACCCCTGGGACCTATCCTTTTGTCACCACAATGACCTTGCAACATGGGAAAGAAAACAAATCGACACATTCCAATGTAGTAGAAGAGAATATCTGTGGCTCAGTCGGGGTGGTAGTGAGAAGTCCTTGGTGCTCTCTGGGCTTGTTTGTTTGCTTGCAGACATTTCATGGCTCAACTAGGTAACCATGATCGTGGGCATCAAGAACTCCACAAACAGACACAAATAAAGGATGGTCCCCGATTGGAAAAACGATGTCTTCCTCATTCTACATTCTGTTTGCCACACTACCAACACCTGTCCCGCCAAAATGCCCAGCCTTGAGATAGGTCAAATTACCTCAGTGTCATGCACACAAATTGGTGTCATCTGAAAGGTGCCAGCTGAATTCCATCATTAACTACAAGATGGAAAGCAGTGAAGAGTCTGCTGACAATTTCCAGTCTCTTGCCAAAAATGGGCCAAAAAAAAGAAAAAAGCATCGACTATGAAACATGCACTCTCCAAAAAAACATACTTAGGCAAAATCCATTCCAAAACTGCATATGAACCTAGCTATCATAAACTAAACATCACCCTTACACATAAACTTCTCCAAGCTGAAAGTTCTTAACAGTAAGAAATGAGGATTTCCCAGATTTTATTTTTTTAATGCTCCAAAATGTTGGAACGGAATGTGCAAAACTTTGTGGACACAGACATGAGCAGATTAAGATTAATCCTGCACATTTCTACCCTTTCAGACATCCCCATTTATATTTTCTTAGCCTCTACTTGTATTCAAAGCTGAAGAAGTCAATCCAGACATAGCACTCGGACATATTTTGTTCTATTTAGGAATTTCTGAATTTAAACTTGATTTCTATATACCATAAAAGGTTTGAAACAGGGATATTGAACCAATTTTGTTTTTGCCTCCCTGGGCTTAAATTAATACATGATTTGCTTTCAGGGATTGCAAGCCAGAGGGACAAAAAACTATAGTGTAGGTGTACCCCACTCTGTTTCCTCAGAGACATAGACACAGAAATGCATATATACCCAGAACTGTGCAAAAGACATCCATATTCATTCTCGTCCAGAAGATCTATACCTTATGTTCATTGCAAAATGTCAGCCCTTTGAGGTAGTCCGCAGAGGAAGCCAAAACTATGAGCACTAGCTCCATAGTTATTGCAAAGCAATAGTACTAGAATCTTGTAAGTCTGAGAGTATGACTCCCCTCCCTTTACCTTTACTTTCCAGAGAACTAGGGAGCGCCCCTTCTAAGCTATTTTCTCCATCCACAGCTCTTCTTCCTGCCTCTCAAGGTTATTCTCACAGCCCATTACCCAGAGACACTTACACATCACACCCAGATATGGGTAGTCTTCGACTTAAAAACCACAATTGAGCCCAAAATTCTTACTTGTTAAGTAAGACATTTGTTAGGTGAGTTTTGCCCCATTTTACGAGTTTTCTTGCCTAGGATGTTAAGTGAATCATTGCAGTTGATAAGTTAGTAACACGTTTGTTAAGTGAATCTGGCTTGCCCATAGATGTTGTTTGGCAGGTCACAAATGCGTTCACATGACCTTGGGACACAGCAACGGTCATAAATATGAACCAGTTGCCAAGCATTTGAATTTTGAGCACATGATCGTGGGAATGCTGCAAAGGTGGTAACTATGAAAAACAGTCATAAGTCATTTTTTTCTGTGCCATTGTAACTTTGAATGGCTACAAAATGAACTGTTGTAAGTTGAGGACTACCTGTACATATTCATTCATATCTAGCAATTCTTAAACATATTGCTATACATAGCAGGCTATCATCATCATCATCATCATCATCATCATTTAAGCCACTATCTATCCACTGCAGGATGAAGGCCTCTTTTGCCCTGTCTTCAGGCTTAGATTAGAGAAGTTACATTGATCAGGAACTTTTGTTGTCCTTCATTACAAAGCAATTAATTACACCAATAAAAACTATGTGTACTGCTACCTACTGGCTAAACCATATAACGACAGAATCCACTTTTTGATTTATGGGTCTATGAAGCCCCAATGCAGGGTATCACTGCACCCACACCTAAAATCTCAAATAACTTTGCAGTTGTATTTTTGAATGATATTCCAAGAGAGTTTCAAAATAAATTCCATCCACACATATTCAAACAATCTCAGCTTCAGTTTAATTTGCATCAATTCTCAATTATAGAAGGTCTGGCCCAAATCCTATGAAATTAACTGGAAAGTGGATTTTTCTTTATTTAATTGTTTCAATAGATTGCGGACAGAGCCCTTACTCAACCAAGCCAGAAACAGGAAATGGAAAGGTCAAGCTGTTTGAATTGTATTTCAGTGAACTGGATTTCCAGCAAACTTTCAGAAATAAATATGGCCATTGACCAAAGCAGGCCACATTATTAAAAAATGTGGATATGTGAGGAGTAAGCTACCCCATGGAAATGGAAAGATACACTGTGGAATGACGTATTAATGCTCACAAGATGCAGCCACAACCACAACCACTTTCTACACTGCCATCCCATATAGCTGGAGTTTGCGTATGTTTACCGTAACCCTGTGGGGAATGACATTGCCATTGGCTTTACCTGTGATGAATCAGAATAACCATCCGATGCAGATGCTACTTCACTTGAAATGTGCAGGATCAAATATTTCCTCCTCTTAAAAAGAAAGCCTCTTTGGAAAGTTAATGTATGAACACTGATCTTCCTAGCTTACCTTCAAATGTGTCGCTTCCTTCAAATGTAGAGAATTAGTTGATGTTATCTTCAATTATTTGATATGCACAGTCACAGAATAGACTGACAACTCTTATCAATTTTAGGCTTCCTTCTGTTTTTCTCTCCTGATCACCGCCTAATCTCAATTAGTTTAATCTTTTCACCATTGGCTTATAGGTTTGATACACATTTTCTTACACATTTCTCTTAAAATGTAGGCAAGTATTCTGCAAGATCCTTTTAGAAATCTTTTTTGTGGTTATTTCAGGAATATTTTCCTTCGTTCCTTCCTTCCTTCCTTCCTTCCTTCCTTCATTGTTAAGGAAGGACAGATTGGATGGCTGGGCCTTAAAATGGGAATTGAACTCATTTCTCCATATTATTACTGAGCTGCAACCAAAAGAAGTTTGTAACACCAGCCCACTGGCCCACCACCTAGAAAACCACAGAGGGCTAAAACGGGCAGTAATTAAGCTTGGAAAAATGACATCACAGGGCAGGACAGCTCCACATTCCTGTTGAGGAATGCAACTGGGTCTGGAAAGCTGCCAAGAGCTATTGGCCCTCTCCTGGTTAAATACATGCCAGTTGTCAAACTCACAACTAGGACACTTGAAACTCCTTGAAGTTCTGTGTTGCACTTTCTCTTATTTTCATTCATCAGGGAGTAAGTTGTGCCGAGTACCATAAGACACTTTTACAAAAAAGCCCTGTTAAGCCTCTGATTAAATCCGTAAGGTTTCCAAACGTTTCGTTTGGGCTGGATTGCCTCCTTAGCCTTTGGTGTCACCGTTGCTGTAAATAAAAGTTGAAAAATTATCTGAAAGACTTGGGAGGATTCTTAATGGGACTGCATCAACTGCTTTTCCTGTAATCCCGGTGGGTTTTAACAATCTCAGATCAAGATGTGTAAAAAATGAGGATAAAACTAGTATAAAATGTCATGCTCCTTCCAACCACCAAAAACAAATCATTTGTTTCCCCTCTCCTGGAAGACTTGAAAGGCAAGTGCTTAAATGATAGATTCATCTGTCCATTCTGGTCTTCCTCCAAGCAAGGCAGAGCTTCAGAGCCAGATGTATTTCCTTGGCTGTATCTGAAGTGCCCAAGCCCAATTTACACAGGAGGTGAAGGAGAGATTAAATCTTCAGTGAAGTAGCACACAGTCTTCCAGCACAAGCCTGTTCTCAATTTTCCCAGAGTCTCAAGAATTCACTCCAACAACATGGCTCAAAAATCAAGATTAACTCCCCCCCCCCCCCATTGCTTTATTTCATGACTCATCCTGGAGAGAAAATAAACTCTGATCTGCCATGCCATACTATATATTGTCCCTGTTTCTGACATCATCTTGAATAGCAATGCATCTATCTGGTAAAGTGAGCCTCTAAGAATGGAAAAATAAGTAGAGAGATTGGAGAGATTTCTTTGTGCTGCCAAGTTTCTCTTACTGGAGAAACTTTGCTCCAGGAAAAAGAAAGGGAGAAAGAGGAGGAGGAGGAGGAGGAGGGGCTAGGTGCAGGAGGAGGAGGAGGAAGAGGAGGAGATTATTCCATCTACAAAATAATCTCAAACAAATTATTATTGGCAACCAGTATCCTCTTCCTTTGTTCCTCTATTTCTCTCCCGATTCAGTTCTGCTCATTCCAAGAACCTTTCCAAATGGTTCACTCTGAAGGCAACAGAAGAATCATGCAGTACTTTTTTCCCTTCCTCTCTGTCTTCCACTTTGAGGCAGAAAAATGACCTGACTGCCTACAAATATGCCATCCAATTTATCTCAGGTATTACAAGAACACCTGAAATGTTGTTTATGATATCGGCAGTATTGTCCAGGATTATCCAAGCCAACCATTCCCAACTTGGTGCCCAGCTGGCTAGGGTTCTCCATAGTTGAAACCCAACACATCTGGATGGCATCAAGTTGGGGAAGACTTGGCTAATTTCTGTCTCATCTTGGACCGCTTCAAGCCTAGTTCAAAGTCAGATGTCTGGCTCCAATCCAGGATGCTTTCTGAAGACAACAAGGATGCTATGTATTCTGAGCTTTAATACTGCAAAACTACTTAGACCAGGGGAGTCAAACTCAATGTCATTGAAGGCCACATCAGGATTGGGTTTGACTTTGGAGGGTTGGATGGTGGGTGGCCATAGTGGGTGTGGCCATGGTGGGCATGACACAGGACTGCACCTCCACAGACATGGTTTTATAAACTTATAAAAATAGGGAGGCGTACATTTCTGTGATTTTGTTTTTTAATACTTATTTGATCTACTTGATCACCTTATGAGAGAGAGATCAGATCAAGAAACTGACTCCATAGAAAGGCTACCACTATAAATTATTGATATTGACGTTGCAGAATCCTGCAAGCCTGAAAGATAAAATATTTTACTTTTCCTCCCTTTTATATCCTTCTGAGTCAAGGATGGCTTCCTGGCCCACTCTGGAGGCCAAAAGCAGTTCTGAGGGGGAAGCCCCACCTGCACCTCATTTTTGCTAGCAGAGGCACCGTGGGCCAGTCCTTTGCTATTTCCAGACCAGCCCCATGGGCCTTGAGTTTGACATCCCTGACTTAGACGATAGAATGAGGCATTGTGCTATTAAATATTCAGGCTGCAAAAAACAGGAATATTACCAATTCAGCATCTTACAGTGCTTCCTCATTATCAGAAGTTCCTATTTGTTGGTGCCATTTCCTGACTATATTCCATTTTTGCTTTCAATCAATCAATTCATTTATTGGTTTATTCATCACATCATTGGCTGCCTGCCCCCAACACTGTCTCTAGGGCAATTTGCAGTATTATTCATGAAAACTGTGCAAAGATGCAGTCTGAAGATTCAGTCTGAAGGTGATACTGACAAATAGCTAAATCATACATCTTTACAAATTTGATCATGTATTCAGACTGAAGTATGATATTTCTAAAATCTATCAGGTTATTTGTGGGCCTTTTGCACACGCACCCCTCTTTTTTTTTTGCCAAACAGAATCAACTCAGTTTTAGACTCTTATTTGGAAATCTGAACTGATTACAATGATTTGAATTAGTCCTATTATATTCAGCACCCTATTTTTAATGTTTTAACGTTTAATTTTTTGATTTACATGACTTAAATTGACACATTGTTTCCAGTTTCAAAGTTACTTCAAATTGCTATAGTAAAATTTTAGAATATAAAAACATAAGGGCTGTGAAGTTGCAGGCTCTAAAGAAGTGGCACATTTAAAAGTATTTCTAAATTTTTTAAAATCAAAATACCGTATCTTTCGGACTATAAAATGCACTTTTTTGTCTCCCAAAAGTGGGTGAAAATGTCTGTGTGTCTTATAGAATGAAGCCCCACCCATCAGCCAGACTTTTTTTGGCCTCCACATGCCCCATTTTCAACCCTGTTTTCATTCCCCAAAACAGGCCGAAAAAGGCCCCAAAACAGGCTGGTAAAAGGCTGGAAAAAAGAGCTGGAAACGGGGCGCGTAGAGGCCAAAACATTTTTTATTATTATTTCCTCTTCTAAATCTAGTGCGTCTTATAGTCAGGTGCATCTTACATGTATAATCTGAAAAATATGGTAGTTAAGGCAGAAATATTATTGTAGAAGGGAAGGCTGCCAGGTGGATAAAGAACGTTATGAAAGTTTCATTCTATCCAATGAAAGGAGAGTCCAAGAACAAAGATGGAAAATACCCGGTGGTGCAGTGATTAGAATGCAGTACTGCAGGATACTTCTGATGACTGCCAGCTGCCTGCAATTTGGCAGATCGAATCTCACCAGGCTCAAGGCTGACTCAGTCTTCCATCCTTCCGAGGTGGGTGAAATGAGGACCCAGATTGTTGAGGGCAATATGCTGACTCTGTAAACCGCTTAGAGAGGGCTGTAAGAGCACTATGGAGCAGTATATAAGTTTAAGTGCTATTGCTATTGCTACCCCTAGGTGAGTCACAGAGACCTGCACTCCTTAGCAACTCAATCATCGTTGCTCTGAACAATATAGGAAGTAGATTCAGGCACATCACCGTAGAGTCCGCTGGGTAGAGAATATTTCAATGGAGATTGAGCGTTGTGAAAACAGATACCTTATTTTTTTTCAAGTTGGCAGTAGAAATGCAGAGAAGTAGGGAGAAAGATCTAACTGTGGGAAATAGTAAAAAAAAATCACACCCACATCTGCAACTATTGGGATGGTGATGTTGTTGACCTTTTTTCTCAGCCAGAGCTTTGGTTTGCATTTCCTAATATTTTTATGCAGAACCAACTCGAAAACTGACTTCCAGGAAACCTAAAGGAGTGAGTCATTCTGATTGCTCCAGTGTGAAGCTAAATTTGTATTACAGGGGATGCAGGATTATGATGCAAGTGCTCAACATTCAAAGACAATGTGAACAATGAAGGGATGGCTAAGTAAATTAAATTATCTTAGCCAGGCAAATATGAATTGTATGCTATTTCAAAACAATTATGTGAAGACATGAAATAAAACTAAGAAGGACATGTTAAGGTGGGTGGAAATAAAATTGTCACTGTCTGAGAGAATCTCTGTGATAAAAATGAATGTTTTGCTACGAATGTTTTTGTTTCAGACAACACCTATTTTGAGAAATCGCATGTCATTTAAACAATGGCAAACAGAGATATCTAAATATATATAGCAAGGGAAAAATCCACCAGTAAAATATAAAGCATTCCAAGGTGCAAACGAAAGAGGAGGACTGAATGACCAGATTTAAAATTATATTTTGTTGCTTGTTGTTTGGTCTGGATGAAAGAATGGACATAGCTGAGAACCAAGAGACTTTTAAAATCAGAAGATCATAACTACCTGAAGTTTGGATAGCATGGGTATTTATGGTACAATGGAGTTAAAATTAATGTGGATTTCAAAATCGTATTAGGCATGCCATATGGAGAATATGGAATTGATATAAATCCAAAACACCTTTACGGATTTCAGCTCAAGAAGCATATTACAGAAGAGAAACAGCAGAGGAAGGCAAATGGTTGACATACCAGGAATTATTTGAAAACCATCAAGGGGGAATTTAAAATTAAATCAAGAGAACAATTAATAACAGAAGGATTCAGTTGTCAATGGTTTCCCCACTTACAGTTACCAGAAAGATTTGAAATGTATAAAAAAGACTTATGGCATGGAGCAAAGACAGAATTTGAAGTACAGATGTGCTCTGATGATGAACATACCTATAACTGCTAAAATGTATAAACTTTTATTGAAATTTTAAACACAGGAAGAAAGGTTAAGCAATATATAATAAAGTAGGCTAAGTATGTTGGTTATAATATACAGATTGATCATGTGAAAATATGTAGTCAAAAGGTTTGAAATTTGCATTGTGCTCTGATCTCAAAGAAAATGTTTATAAAAGGTTTTGTGGGTACACGATGCCAGAAAAATGATTCAGAATGTGTAAACTTCAAATTTATGATGGAAATGTGAGCAACATGAGGGCACATTCTATCATGCTTGGTGACATGTAAAAAACCTTTAAAAATGGATTTAATTACATACATTAAAACAGAGGATTTTAAAGATTAATTGAAACTAGAACTTTTTCTTTTAGGACCGATGGATAAGCAGTTAGAAAAAAATGATGGAATATTATTTTAGTATATGGAAAGATTCAAGACTACACGCCATGGAGTAATGGTTGGTGAAATTGAAAGAACTTGCTGAGATGGATATTCTAACTTATTTGATTAGAGAAAACACTAGATTTATTGGTGACTCTTGTGGATGTCTTGCATAAAAATAAATAATAAACTTGGGACATCACTTTAACAATTAGGTAGGGTAGATTATAGGAAGAAGTTTATTATGATGTGACTTTAGAGATAGAGATTAAAATATAATTGCAATTATAAGTCAAGCTGGAATATCTGGGAATCAGCCCATCATTATGTCGGTGGATCTCCAACTTCCTGACCGGAAGACCACAAGCTGTAAGAATGGGTGG
>JAEANM010003175.1:0-22884 GCA_017656035.1 Myanophis thanlyinensis
CCACGCCCTCCCACCAGTATTTATAGAGAGACAGCAGTTCCGGTCACACACTTCTTGCACTGGCACGAAGCAGAAGGCACCAGCCTGAAGATGGAGAGTGAGACCTCACCGAAATGTTGCGAAGATATTCTCAAACTTGCATGGATATATATCTAGTATCTTAGGATACTAGAGACCATAAGTGAAGCCTAACATAGATTTAAGGCAAATTGTAGACAGACTGGAAATTAGATATATTTATATGAGCAAGATTAACTGTGGAAAGCTGTTTCTATAGTATTATTTTACCACTATTCTTCGTATCTCATGTTTATTCAAAACTCATAAACTCATCATTTCTAACAAGTAATGAAGCTTTTGAAATCTGCAGGAGATAGACAAGTACAATGAGTGAACTGGGTAACCAGGGATGTGATTTGCAGTAAATTGACAATAGGCAATTAAAAAAGAAAAGAAAAATCTTAAACTTAAGGCAGAAGTGGACTGAGATGTATTTTTAGAGATCAAATCAATGCAGGCTGTATTTTCATAAGGAAACAAGGTAATTTACACATAAACCCACATATCTGTCCTTAATAATGTAATAGCAAAAACTTCAGACTGCTGCTCCTGTGAAAACAAAAGCATTTGGGCAAGGACTGTTAGGGTATTTTTTTAAAAAATACATTACCAATTTTGATTTGTGTTTAGTGGACCACTGCATATTGCAATTTGCAAGGTGAGCTCTTCAATTTAAGTGACCAGACTTGATTCTGTGTTCAATTAAACCATGGACCTTTTATTGGAGGAGGGAAAAGCTTCCTAAATTCCTACATTGACTAACTGTCAGGACTTAATCTGGTCTGGGAATTGAAGGAATTAATAGTGTAAAATGCTAGTCAATTTACACATATAATGATTAAGTGGATACATGCAGGTTTTCTTAATTTTATTGAAAGTATTCAGAGCAATGAATTGTTCTTTGATAGCACAAAATTACATTTGAAATTCAGGGAAATTAGTTGTAAGCAATGAATTAGGAACTTTCAATCAAGAAAGGAGAAACAAAAATGCATTGAGATAGAAGGCTTACCATGACCATAATCTATGGCTTTATAGCAACAGCACTTAGACTTATATACCACCTTACAGTGCTTTACAGCCCTCTCTAAGCGGTTTACAGAGTCAGCATATTGCCCCCAACAACCTGGGTCCTCATTTTACCCCCCTTGGAAGGAGGGAAGGCTGAGTCAACCTTGAGTCTAGTGAGATTTGAGCTGCCAAATTGCAGGCAGCTGGCAGGCAGGAGAAGTAACCTGCAATACTGCACTCTAACCACTGCGCCACTATGGCTCAGTGGTGATGGTCAATGTATTGCTTTGTCCTTATAAATAATAATAATAATTTAACTGAAAATAGCAAGATACATGGAGAAACATACAATACAGTGATACCTAAACATTTGTGGACCCTTTTGAATTTTCAATATCTCTGCAAAAATTTGACCCAAACCATGATAGATCATAGGTCATGCTTAAATCATATTTATGTAGCAATATTGCACTGCCATGGCCATTGAAGAGTGCTGTTGTGCAGGGAAGCTAAAAGATGGGGTGCGGAGATAGAAAGGTGGGGCAGTCCAAGAAGAGAGGGAGTCCCTTACCTTACTGAGGTAAGCCAGAATGGCTTGGATTCTGTGGGCCCTTACCTAACAACCATTTGGATTGATTAACAAGAGCAATGGGGAGTGGTAGGGTTGCTGATGCTAAGCAATGGGGTCATATTAATGTTGAAAATTTGGGTCCCAATTACCCTCATTCACTGAAAACTACTTGTAAATATGTTTTACTTATTACTGAGGCAACGAGGACTGGTTAGATTAGGTAGGTGGAAGCATCTAACCAACTTTGTGAGATCTCAAAAAAGATAGGCAGGATCGGATCTCAGAAGACCATAAGAAAATCTCAAGAGCTATATACTGGACTTTTTTTGTGTGTGTGCGTTCAAGTTAGTATGGACTCCTAGTGAAGTCCATGCAGTTTTCTTGCCAAGATTTTCAGAAGTGGTTTGCCACTGCCACTTTTCTAGGAAAGAAGAGCTCTTGTTGAGGCAGAGAGAGTAGTTCAAGACCATCCAATTATGGTAGCTTTGTATCTAAGGTGGGACTAGAACTCAGCTCTAGGTTTCTAGTTTGATGTCTTAACCACTACACCAAAAAAGGCCCCCTCTCTCTATAAGACTGGAGTATTGAAAACAACCTGGAAGAAAGCAACACAAACAATATTCATAATATTTAATGTTTTAAATGAATTAAATATTCATTTATTTATTTATTTATCGATTTATAAATAAATCTATAATTCTGCAAGAAAACTATTTGGATATGTCCATGTAATCACCAAGAATCATGCTTGATTTAAACAAGTATGTTTTTAAAACAATGATTTGATTGTAATATCACATAAACATTTGTCTCGGCTATCATATTTGCATAGTTTTGTATTAAAACATATCTACTAAAGCACATTTAAATGGAATCACCAGGGGATTTTACATCAGACTTAAAAATGCTAATAGTAGTATTACATGTTTTCAAGGTGCCAACGCACCTGTAATCATCTTGGCTATCTTTCTTTTCTACATTATGCCATGCATCATTTGTTCTTGAACTTTAAAATAAATAGCATTGAAATTCCTAGAAATACAGTACCCTGAATTTTTATTCAAAACAAAATAAAACGTTTCACAAAATTAAAGTTGAATGGGTTATCACATAGAGGATGAAATAAAATTAAAAAATAATTATACTATTAACTGGTAATCTAAAATTAAATGAACTCTATTACCCCTTTTCCCAATTACTTGGGATACAGAAGGAGTTTCATAATATTCTAAATTAAATTAATGCCCTTTATTAATTTTGCTGCAATTCTTATTAATATTTTGGTGTATGGTTTCATAGGCAAATATATTTTTTTTGGGGGGGGGGGAAACGAAGTATCTTGATGGAAGAGCACACATTTTTCAAATTTTATTTTGTTTTAAAGAAAGCAAAATGTAATGTGGAATTATTCAGTTTTTCAAAGGGTATATTCCTAAGGAAATTTGGTTTTAATAATCTTATGCTCTGCTCAGTCCAAGAACAGCATTCAGAATCCCCCAATGTCAAGTATAACCTATTGCATCCCAACAGCATTCTGTGTTGCCATCCCTGATTGCACCTCTCATAAAACTATTCATATACAGCACGAGTGTCAAACTCGCAGCGTCACATTGCTGTCATGTGATGTTTTTCCTGTTCGTGGAGCTGGGGTGGGTGTGGTCTGTGTGTGACGCATCTGGCCCATGGGCCACCAGTTTGACACCCAATATAGAGGCACAATCTTGCAATAGCCTCATTCTTATAGAACAGCCAGATTTTGCAGCAATTTCGTAAGAACATGTTTTATGAAACAATTTTATTGGCAGGCAAATTCTTTGATCATACTCTGATAAAAGATCATACATCGGTCTCTTTCTCAAAAGCAGTGCCAAACTTCACAGTATGCCATTTCCAAGAAATGGATTCTAAATTCAAACTGGAAGATGACACTCTGACATTCTGATGATTTGGGAGCCAGATACAGGGACAAGTAATAATTCCATATCCCTATTCACCCTACAAAGGGGACACGGTGGCTCAGTGGCTAAGATGCTGAGCTTGTCGATCAGAAAGGTCAACAGTTTAGCGGTTCAAATCCTTAGTGCCAGAGTGAGCTCCGTTACTTGTCCCAGCTTCTGCCAACCTAGCAGTTCGAAAGCATGTAAAAAATTCAAGTAGAAAAATAGGGACCACCTTGGTGGGAAGGTAACAGCGCTCCGTGCGCCTTTGGTGTTTAGTCATGCTGGCCACACGACCATAGAATTGTCAGCAGACAGCGCTGGCTCTTCAGCTAAGAAATGGAGATGAGTACCGCCCCCTAGAGTCAGGAACGAGTAGCACGTATGTGCGAGTGGAACCTTTACCTTTACCTTATTCACCCTACTACTGAAACTGACAAGAGGAAAAGGTTTACAAGTAGTCCTTATTTTATGATTGCCTTGGACAGAGATCACAAATGCCATGGAAATAAAAATTTACTTTCTGTGGGCATTTATGACAACAAAAGTCTTCAGTGTGAAACTGATTAAGGTCTTGTGAGTTTCAGGGAGTAGCTGCCAGCCAGCCCAATGAAGCTCACAGAGCTGAGTTTATTAACTTGCAGTTGGGACTTTTTAAAGAAGCGCTGTGCTCTGGAAAAAAAAGCAGCTTAGGAGGAGATAGCTTGTTTAGGAAATCTCTCCACCCTACCAGGGGGCAAAAGGGAAAAACTGTGTCAGTCATTATATACTCCATGAGGAAACGTTACCTGAATGAGAAGGCAACAGCCAATAATCTCCACAGCATTTCTCTCTCTCTCACCTGCTTATTTAGTGACCATGTTGTTAAAGACTGAGATGCCAGAACCAATGGAAGTCACAAAATGAGGACAACTTGTACTAATTTCAATAAACCCACTCAATTCTCACATATGTGAATAGCTGTCATTTATTTCTAGAGAGATAATCCAACAGGCCCACTTGGAATCAATGTTCTGCACAGGAGGTAGTGTATTAAGTCTGTCCATCCATCCACTCCCATTTTAAAAGATGAATATAGGCCATTTAGGAAAAGAAATATCTGGACTATTTACAAAAGTCATTTCTTTAGATTGTCCCAAAGGTGCTTTTTTAGGAGGCAAACCATCATTACTATTATGGATCTCCGGGCTTTCCGACGTGCCCTGAAAACCCACTTATTTCAATGAGCCGGCCTGGCCTGATACCTGAGGGTTGAAATTAATTTTAAACTGAATTTTAAATCTATATTTAATTGATTTTTAAAGTAACGGATTTTTTGTTAATTGGAGTTTTAAAATTTTTAACTGTATTTTAATCGATTGGTCATAATTTAACTATTTTAATTGATTTTTAATTACTATTCTGTGTGTTTTTTAATGGCTGTACACCGCCCCGAGTCCTTCGGGAGAGGGGGCGGTATATAAATTAAATTAATAAAATTAATAAATAAACTGAATTTTCTTGTTTTTTCCTTAAAGATGTTTTGCTTCTCATCCGTGAAGCTTCTTCAGCTCTGTGAGGAATGAAAGGATTTATATTCCTTGCAGACAGCTGGTCTTGCATGAATGGATTTCCAGAGAAAAAAAAATTCAGACTTCAGGAACCAGGAGCACTACTCAGGTGACCCTGAGGATGCAAATAAACCTCCAAGTGCTTCAACGACCCTCTAAAAGGATGCAAATGACCAGCTGTCTGCAAGGAATATAAATCCTTCCATTCTCCACCATCCAGTCAGAGTTGAAGAAGCTTCTTGGAGGAGAAGCGAAACAGCTTCAAGGAAAAGACATTCTAGTTGCCTCCTGAAAAAGCACCTTTGGGACAACCATGACCTGGATGACTGAGAATCTCTATAGATAATTTATTTAGATTGATTTTATTTATACTTACCTTGTAGTGAGCACTTAAAGACAACTATACGTTTTTTTAAAAAAATATAAAAGTTAAAACTAGTAATAAAACTAGCCCTGAATATTATAGACTCTGAGATTGGACGATATGCATCTCCTTTGAAGTGGATGGATGGATGAAGCACTGTTCTTGTTTCTTGAATAAGTCACAGTTATGTGGATTTCTACAAAATCTATTTGAAAACAAACATGACATGTTATGGCTTAATACTACTGTATGTGTGAATCTAGGTAATGTCACCTGAATAAAAAAAGTCCTTGGCCCAAGTAGATACAATAAAGAAACATTGATCACAAAGAGTACCTAATTCTGGTGAATTTAAAGGTCGGCCTCTACATTTCTGTTCTGTTTGGCGCAGCTTCTTCATGTTCAGCAACTGTGTGACTTGCAGCACATCTGCATTTAACTGACAGGCTCGAGGAATTGTATCTCTTGGCCCATTAGCTGTAATAGAAGATTAATACAATCTGAGTAAACCATGGCAAAGACTTCACTTCTCATCCTATCTGAACACAGAATCAAAACTAATGACAGCATCAGTGTGCAGTGGAGATACCAGAATTTTGATTTGCTTCCTGTTATTTATATAACAAAAAGAACCTTTCAGTAGTCTCAAGGATCAGAACGCAAAGGGAAAAAAAAAAGTCCACACATCTGTTCAATTTCAGTACCTTTTGAAGCCATGATTTCTTTTTGATGAGACTCATTATTTATAAACTAGAAATTAGCAGCACCAGGCATCTTTACTTTACCTGAACAGAAGAGTTTAGTTGCTAAATGATGTGCCAGAGCTCCCAACATCAAAAAAGATACAGAGACCATTATATCTCCATCTTCATTCTTTCTTGCCAATAAAAACATTTTGATGTTATTTTTTTTTTAAAAATCAGTGAGGTCCATGCGAAGAACCTGATGCACTAAATAGGTTTAGGGATGAATGTGTAGGGATGAGGGTGAGAGGAAAGTTTCCGGCTAAAGGGAACTAATCCATCCATCCATCCATCCATCTATCTAATCTCCAGAACTGCATATGAAATTATGATTGCATAATTTTTGAGAACAACCTCCCACTATGCCTGAAGAGAAAAGTTTTTGATCAGTGCGTGCTGCCTACTCTAACATATACCAATGAATTATGAACACTAACCTCACAATCGATACAAAAACTATGGGTGGTGCAAAGAGTCATGGAAAGATACACACTCAGCATTACAAGGCAAAATAGAAAGACCTGCACATGGCTTAGAGAACGAACAAACAAAAGCATACAATGTGGCCAAGAGAGTAAAAGAACTGAAATGGAAATGGGCTGGCAAGAAGAACTGATGGTAGATAGATCAAGGCAGTCCTAGAATGGATCCCACTTAGTAACTGCTTCAAAATCTGTCTAATATAGCTAACGGTAAGAGAGTAAACAGGATAAAGCTGCTGTTGGGGGGAACAAGCTGTAGGAGCATAAATAAACAAGGCTAAGCAAAATTTCAAATTCAAGGCAATTTGATCGAATCATCCTTTCAATCTAAAACTTCCAATTTATTCAGGGCATCAAATCAAATCAGACTCTTCTGAATCCCTGTTAAGATTAAATGGACTTTTATGCCTGCAAACACACTTTTTAATTGTCAAATATATTATCTGAACTGATGATTCAAACTGAAAATTCAAATAAATTCAAATTGTGGAAATGCAAATTCAAATCTGAATAATTCACATACTCCAAATATTAATACGATTACGCTGCTATTTAAAACTATTTTCCCTTTTTGACAGAATCAAAATTACAGTTGAGCAATGCATTTTAGAGGGCAGTGCCCCTGGCTTTGGGAGGTTGCATTAGCTATAAAGTCACATACTGTGCACTGTGGGAACAGATAATTAATTTCTACCTTGTTAGAATGGTTGGTCAAGACAATGATCTTAATCTTTTCAGTTCTATAAACCTATAACTAGTCACCAGCTGTGTGTCCTTTCCAGAAATTCTAATTGTATATGCATGATTGCTTTTAGCCCACTCTTAAAATAATTTATGTGTGCAGATAAGAATTAATTAGATTTCAGGGTAGTAGAATTTTGCAATTAAAAATACTCAGCAATTAGCTGGTCTCGCAATTTAGATTGTGCAGATAGTTCTGTGATCTCTAAAGCAGTTATGTTATCCATGAAGTTCCTCTTGTAAGTTCAGAGAGGTCAATATATATGAGTACTCAAATACTTTGGCCTAGTTTTCATCTGCTCTGTGTCGCTACTATGTTGTTCCATTTATTAAAGTGAAAAACATCCATTGCAGTTCCTTTTAATATTAGAATAAACCCAACACCTTTGGCACTAAAATTATATGAAGTATTTTGTTCTTTGCTCACTGAATCATACCTACACAATTAAATAGTGCAATCTGCTTCTTCTACAAAGAATATTTTTAAGCATAGGGGTTCGTCCTGACCCTGCAAAACCAGTCTGCTAGACATTCATGGTATTTGACAAGCCCATAGGAATGCTGATGATCAGTAATGGAGAAGGACATTATTGCAAAGAACAAAGAATTGGTTCATGTTATTGTACACAATTGGTTACATTAGGGAAAAAAAAAACCAGAGAAAACCTCCGAATGGAAAAAGGGGAAGACTCTAGGAGTCTCTACCTAAGGAGTCTGCCAATCAGAAACCAAATCAATGTCCTAGTTTAATAAGAAGTAAAAAAGCTAAAACAAAACATGAGGATTCTGCTCAGTCTCCAGAAAAATATTCTAAGAACTTTATAGTAAGAAATTGACTTATTCATTAGATTCCCAATTCTGTGTTTCACCCCAGGCTCATTGCTCTAATCCTGATTAGATGAGTAGAAACTTTTTGACTTTTGGGTGAAATAATTAGCCTCTATTGCTTTATGACGAAGATGAATTTCTGTTCCTTGCTTTTGTAAGAATAACTAGGCACAATTATGAGTTCCTCTGCAATTCCTCTTCTGTATGAATGCTCAAGACATACTAGACTGGGTTTTTTCCACCACAACTAAGACATGTCTCCCTAGTTTATATAAATATTTCTCCTGTTTATCCAAAATGATGAAATCGTATTTTCACCATTTAGTTTCCTGGAGAAAATGGGCATCAGTTCACAATTTGTCATCTGGAGGAGAGGCAGTATCGGTACTGTATCGAAAAGAAAACTGAGATACTGCCTTAATAGCTGAAGATTATTTCATGAAGTGTCTCAGGTAATGGTGCTGGAAGATAAGAGAGAAATACAACCCCTAAAGTGCTCACAGTCCTTACATCTCATGGATTTGAGATGAAATAATGACAACTGTCAAGATGCTCTTTTAAGAGGAAGCATGCAAAAGAGAAGCTGAACATCCATATTTCCTATAACATCTCTTTACGATGACACATATAAGAAGCAGATCAGAATGACCAAATAGATAAAATTTGGTCATCTGAAAATTTGGTTATCTGAAATTTGGATGACTGGTGGAAAAAAATTGAGGTGGATGGATGGATGCCAAACCTTGCTTAATGGGGCCTGAAATGCTACCCCTAAGGAAACATTCTTGCATAAATCCCAATAAAGCAGGAAGTGTTATATTAAAGCAAAGTAATGCTTTAGCTTTTAATAAGTCTTAGATATTTAGTGATCGATGCAAATAAAGAACACCAAGTTCATTAGGTCTGACCAATGGATAACAGTGAAATGTGCTCTATTCAAAAATATGTATTAAACTGTTCATCTCAGCAATTCTAGAGCAAGACCAAGTTTAATAATTCTGGCTCAACTAGACTTCAATTACAGCTGCCTTGTTCCCTTCTTCATTATTTTTTATACATTGTGTTTGTAATCTACCCAATAATAAAAGTCATCTGGGAAGATGACTATCTTACTGCCTTAACATAACATTAATTATGAAATAACTTTGGTAAGATTAAAAAAAAAAAGGAATTTCAATGAAACAATGTGTCACAGGTATCAGACTCTCAAAAGTAGACAGTCTCATAACTCTAATGGTTTGTGACCGATCTTCCAGGCAGTCCTTGCTTAACCTAACAATAAGAAACATTTATAATTCTATGTCCCATACTGCATATCGCCTGCATAATTTGGAGCCACCCAAAGTTTGGTATAAGATGGGTGTCAGGATGCCCTAATAATTCCTTGGTGCAGTTGTGAGGCGTGATTTCCCATCCCCCTGCTTATGGCAACTCAGGAGCAGGTCAGGAAAGCTTCGCTAGCTGACATTGGGCTGCTATATACAGTGAATGTTTTAACTACACAAATAAAAATAAATAAATACAAAGGAAATGCCAACTTCCATGTCAGGCAGGCTGACTAGAAAGCAATGCCACCTAATTCAATCTCCTTTGGCTGTCACTCTTCTGAAGACCCTTCAATAAACGTTTCAATATCACAGATCATTCCAGATTGATGCATAACAGACTAAGCAGATAAGACTGGCAAAGGTGGCTGTGCAGAGACTACAGCTCTACAAAACAAATTGTCAATCCTTGAAAACCACAGCCATGCACATTTAAATCAGACGTAGAGAGAATAAATGCACAATTAAAATGCTATCTCCATGGCAACGTATTTTCCTTTCAGAACCAATACTGAAATATTTGGACCACAGTGCAGGAATTTAGTCCAGGAAGAAAAAAAAAAAAAACAAGTAAAGGATCCTTTGTGTTCTCTGACTTGGCTTTTTTTCTTGCAATCTTAACTAGATAACATCAGTGCTTTAAATATTCTCCTTTGTCGGAAAAAAGAACGATAACAATCTGTTTGGATCATGATAAAATCTTCTAAAACATCTTTTTCCTCTGATAAACTACAGGCAGTGTTCGACTTATGACCACAATTTAGTCCAGAGTTTATGCTGCTAAGTGAGAAATTTGTTAAGTGAGTTTTGCCCCATTTTATGATTTTTCTTGCCACGCTTGTTAAGTGAATCACTGCAGTTAAACTAGTAACATGGTTGTTAAGTGAATCTCACTTCCCCATTGACTTTGCTTGTCTGAATGTCGCAGAAAGATGATCACATGACCCCCGGACACTGTGACCATCATAAATATGAACCCGTTATCAAGCACCCGAATGTAAATCAGGTAACCATGGGGGAATCCTGCAACGACCATAAGGGTGAAAAATGGTGGTACGTCATTTTTTTTCAGTGCAGTTCCAACTTCAACAGTCACTAAATGAACTGTTGTTAAGTCGAGGACTACCTGTACAGAGTGCCTGTAGCATGTGGGCTGCGACCAAGTGGAACCACATTCCATAACATTTGTGATTCTAAGTTAACAAAACCACAAAACAGTTTTCCAACTGCTCCTTCCTTTCTGACACCATTCCTCTTACAATA
This sequence comes from Myanophis thanlyinensis, assembly GCA_017656035.1. Classification (NCBI taxonomy): domain Eukaryota; kingdom Metazoa; phylum Chordata; class Lepidosauria; order Squamata; family Homalopsidae; genus Myanophis; species Myanophis thanlyinensis. The sequence goes on from JAEANM010003175.1 coordinate 10,876, forward strand.
GGGGGGTTCTTCACTGTCAAAGTGTTTATGCATTTAAACTAATGTCATCAACATTTTAAAATGGAGGATTGTTGTGGAATGTAGCCTAGAGTCTCAGAAAGGAGGGGCTGGTTCCCAGAGGGCAGAGAGGCAGGGGAGCTTAAAATGTCTGGTAGGCAGGAAGAGGGCAAAGACAGACCCTCCTTAACAATTCACAGAATATATCTATAATTATGCAGATAGTTGTTTTAGTGTGTCAAGATTCTGTCTGTATGAGAACAACAATAAACTATTCAGAAGTACAGTAACTCCACATGTTGTTCTTGGTTTCTGGGGCCTGATAGTTGAATATTAGCTGACCCTAAATCAGCAGTACAATAAGCCTACAAAAAAAAAACAAAAAACCCAAATGCACTTTAGGGTTTCAGTAATAGAATTCACGTTTGTGTATTTCAGGAAGTAAAAGTTCTTTTCTGTTCTCCAAGATCTCATCTAATGTTTTAAAAAGGATTTTGCCCAAATGGAACATGTACAAAAAGAGAAATGATGATGACAGTGGACTGGAAACTAAGTCCTGAGAAAAAAGAGCATCTTTACTTATGGAAAAAGACTCTTGAGAAAAGATTTTTTTTTCATGAATTTGAAGAGACTTTGATAGAAGGAGGCCAGGATTTTTTTCTCTATTGCTGTAGCCTACAGATATGGAAAAAATAGCTTTATGAAAGATAAATTCCAACAATGAGAACAAAAACTTTCTAACGGTAACAATATTTTCATCAATGGAATCAATTACTAAGGCAGAAGACTGGCTGCATTTTATTGGATGTATTCAAGCAGGAATTGAACAAATGTGATCAAGGATTGGATTCCTGCAGTAAGCAGAGAGGAGATGGACCAAAGGACTCTTTCCAACTTTATGATTTAACATTTAGTTATATCCTAAATCAAGCATCATATTCCTGCAACGATTTTTCTTCTTTTCTTAAAAAAATAATTTTAGCTATAGACCCCTTGACTGTTTAATCATCTTCTTCCCATTTACGCAGCCAGGAAGTGATTGATGAAAAATTGATGAGGACTGGAGGATCTTCTCACATCCTTCACTGGTTCTAAAGGCTACGAACCTCCAAATGCCTTGAACTTGATCTCTTGAAGTCCCTCCTTGAAAATAGCATTTGAAGCATCCACGCTACCCAATGCTCTCAGCATAAACAAACTATAACATTCCAGATGTTGCTGAACTACAACTCCCAACATCTTTCATCAAAGTCTATATTTCTTAGGGATTCTGGGAATCGTATTTCAGTGTCTAAAGTACCACAGGTTGCCTGTTGCTCATTTCTCCATAATGGCACAGCTGCTCTCAGTTCTGATAAAGAAAGGCAGAAGTAGATAGTGGAGACTGTATTTAGGATTTGGGGGAAGACTTGAAATTCCATCATTCCATCAACAACAGTTGATTTCCATTACAAAGCAGGACTAAAAAACTATTTTTTTAAAAAAATAGTTTACTTTGCCAACCTTAAATCAAACCACCACCATGTTAACATTGTCTTGTATGCTCCATTTCCATCACTAAGAACAAAAAATAGAAGTAGAGTAGTTGAAAGACAGTTTGTAAAACTTTTGAGGACAAGTAATCCACAAGGGTGATATGTTCAAGAAGGAAAGGTTACAAGATCAGTAAATTAGAATTGGGTTAATCAAAACAGTTGCCACAAAATCTAGTCTCATTCACCTAACTTTCTCCCTCAAAATGATCTTGTGCAATCAAGAATACAGCACAATAAACAGGGAGTACATAACAAATATAGCTTTATATTTTACACAAATAGCTTTGGACGAACCATACAAGACAACATAAAAAGGGGATAAAAGAAGGAAAGCCAACCACAAGCTAGAAAAAACATTCACATTATATAACACAACAAAAAAAAGCTTTTTAATTATTGTTTCCCAGAACCTTTTATTACTTCCTTTTGTGGATCACATTTGAAGACTCTAGTTTAGGTAGAAAACAATGAAGTAGGAAATAATCAACTGGATGATATACAACATAAATTTTGATAAGCAGAGCTGAAGGATGGAAAAAAATGTTTTTTATTGTTTAGTCTAGGAGATGGTGTACAGTTCAGATAAAATATGCAGCTGATGAATAATAGGAATTCATGAATACACTTTATTAGGAAGATACTTAACGTGCAGTTTATCATCAACTCTCTTTTCCTTCCTCAAAAGTCCAATTTCCATAATGGCCAGACTTTACAAGAGAAGTCTCTGCACTTTCATTTTAGAAGCTGCCATGAGAAAATGACATATCTCAGTAAAAAAAAAAAAACCCTTTGATAATTGAATAACAAGCTTTCTTTCAAAGTGTTTAATGAAACACTTACCTGAAGGTAGATTATTAGTGGTTTGTATGCTAATTTAAAGTTGAAACAGGATCTTCTGTGCAGTTTTAATAAAAGTGCTGCTTTATAAAAATGTAAATGCTGAACCACATTTGTAACCACATTTAGAAAAGGTCGCTTATTATCCAACGAGTCAGAAACGTGCTTGGATGTTTTATGTATCCATTAATTGCCAAGAAACCATCTTAAATTCTTTAGATGAGGGGTGTCAAACTCAAGGCCTGGGGACAACTTCCGGCCCACAGAACTGCCTTGGAAACAGTGAAGGACTGGCCCACAGTGCTTCTGCCAGTGAAAATGGACTCCCGTTTTTGGCTGTCACGGCCTCCTGCAACCTTGGAGAGGTCCAAGCTCTGTTTTCACTGGCAGAGGGTTGTAGGAGGCAGTGACAGCCAAAAACAGAGTTCAGGAGTCTGTTTTCACTGGCAGAGTGTTCGGGCCACCACAGGTGCCCTGACACGAGAGACGTCAAGCTGACCATGCCCACCCTGGCCACACCCACCTTGGCCCCTCGAGGTCCTACACAACCCTGATGCGGCCCTCAATGAAATTGAGTTTGACACCCCTGCTTTAGATAATGCATCACAGAGATCAGAAAGATAAGCCTGGAATCAGGAAGTACATCTTAGCCAATTGGAATCCCAGGAAGCCAAGCTTAACGTACCATCGTCATCGGCAGGGTTCAAGGGGTTTGACTTCAGTGTGAAGATTTTTCGCAGTTTACAGTTGGCTGAAACAATAATGCCATCCAAAGACTGAAAAACAGCGCCTTTGAATATCTCACTGGTAAATGCCACCAGGTCAATGCACAAATTGCACCACTAAGGAGAGGGAGAAAAAAAGTTTAGAGACATATTTGCAAAACTAATTTTCAATAAAGTACACCATTAAAAACCAATTGCATTTCTTGCTTGGCTTATATGCCACTCCAGCCTTGTCTGCCTTTAAATAGCCCAAAAGCACAAAACTAGTAAATAATGGGTTTGATATCGTGCAAACAAAAAAGAGAGAGAGAGAGAATAAATCATAATTTTGAAAACTGTCTCTCAAAATTTTCTGAACAATCGAAAAAATTAGCTTCTTCGGAGCTGACATTTTTAATGGAGACTAGACAATACTTGATTGTTGGGTCACTGTTTCAGAGATTATTTCCGTACACGAACAGAAAAATCACACGGAGAAAAATGTAGAGGGAATGGTAGCAACTTTTTATTGGTTTCCCCAATGACTTTCCCTGAGGGAAGCTGGCAGGGAGTGTTGGAAATGACAATCACATGACTGTGGCTGACTATAGCAGCAGTGCAGAGGCACTGAAGTGGCCACAATTTGGCCAAATTTCAATCCCATATAAGAGTTATGGGTCCTGCATTTTGTCCACATTTTTAAAATTATTCTATCTGAGGTAAATTGATTACAAAAGATTGCCCTATATAGTGTACTGTTTTGCCCAACTGAAGGCTACAAACAATCAGACAAGAGTTTTAGTATTCTATAGATATTATGCAAAAATCCTTTACAAATGGAAATATCAAATCAAACAGATAAAGATAAAACGCTTAATAAAGGCAAGTCAAAATAGTGCAGATTAGACTATATAGTCAAAAAGTGGTAAACCCAATTCACTGGCATGCAAGTAATTAAATTAAATTAAGTAATTTAATTTAAGGTTGATGTATCAGCTGTTTGGATATTGTTTTAAAAGCTAATTATTCTGGAACTGATTGTTTTTGGTGAAATTTGAGCTCATTTTCCTATAGCTGCTTACTACAAGGCCATTCTGAGATGGCTTACTATCAGGTTCTTAAAATCAACCAAGTTATGTATGTCAGTTATGATATCTAAAATTCATTTATTCCAAATATGCCACATGTCCTGCTCTGGAAAGTAATGCTAATTGTAGATATAAAGCTACAAATTACATAATAATATAGGAATTCCACATCAGTGAAATGTTATTTTAATAATTGGTTTTTGCCAGCTCCTCCAATAAGGTTTTAAGGGACTATTTGGGTTCATTAATAATAATCCCCCAGATTAGACAAAATTCTGTGTGCCACTGTGCTCTATTGAAATTCCAATTATTTGACAGAAGAAGGTAATTCTCTATCATTTTTTAATAACTGACCAGGCCTAAAAGGATTTGATGACTGCTTATGCCATGACTCCAGAATATTTCAAATAGATACATAGATGAATCAGTTGTTCTCAATTATCTTAGTCCTTGACTCAGAGAAAATGCAAGGCCATCAGTGCCCTCTCAATGGCTATAATGGCAATAGAGAAAGTCTGAATGCATCTTTCCAGAATCTATCAAAATGATGAGGTTAAACTAGTAATCAAAAACATGCATGAACACAATTCTTGGATTACTTCCTTTTTTTCTATGTAACATTTTTCTTCAGGATACAATTGAAACCAATTCTCCTTCGAGATAGACTGACTCTTGGTGACTTCATGAATACATATGTGTGGTTTTCTTCACACCAATGAACAAGCGGCTAGTCAGTATCTCCGTTTTGGAATTTTCTTTTTCCAATTTCTCAGTTTCACCTACAATTTTAGTTTTTACCTGGAGATTTTTTACCCATAAGATTCAGCTGTACTTTGCTTCTAAGGAAGGGAACTATTTGTTTTAAGATAGATTTATTTTTAGATAGTTTTTAGATATTATTCACACCACTAACAACACCGCTTCGTAGTGCTTTACAGCACTCTCTAAGCGATTTACAGAATCAGCATATTGCCACCAACAATCTGGGTCCTCATTTTACTGACCTCGAAAAGATGGAAAGCTGAGTCAACCTTGAGCTGGTCAGAATCAAACTGCTGGCAGTCAGCAGAATTAGCCTGCAACATTGCATTCTAACCACTGCACCACCACAACTCTTATGAAGAGTGCATTAAGATAATAATTCAAATTCAAATTTTGTCACATACACAGTCATACACAGTACGATATGCAGTGAAATGCTTGTGCAACTGCCCATGACCATAAGAAAAGGAGGGCAGAGAGGAAGGACAATAGAAGGATAAGAGAATGGGTTAGGAGATGGGGTGATTAAACGGAGGTTTCTGTTTTAGTCCTGAGTGATGTTATGGTTTAGAGTCCGTATCACTTGTGGAAAGAAGCTTCTGCTAAGTCTCTCTGTGTTGGCCTTCATGGAGCAGAACTGAAAAACATAAAAGATGTTTTCCCTTTGGCTATACTCTCCCCACATATACTGGCTTGCTTATGTATTGATACTTTAATTACTTTAACTCAACTCGTTGTTGTTTTGCCCAAATGGAGTAGGACTGAATTCTGGCATTAAACCTGGTTTGCCTATACAAGCTATCAGTTCTCTATCATTTGTCTATACAAGCTATCCTATTATAAAGATGAAAAGCAATGGAATAAGGAACTCATTTGATGTTAAACTGGTATCTAGCACACTCACTAGGACCAACAAGAAGCTCATTTCTTCTATTCATAGGAAGGTCACGTGTATTCTTTTCAGGTAGCCACAGCACCACAGATTTTGAAAACCCCAATTTATAGGATGCTTTTATATTTTTAAAAGCTGGTTTCTATAGTCAATCAACATACATTATAAGCTGCAGGGATCAAAACTGAAACAATTAATTTAATATGTTTCAGAAGTACATCCCAATGTATCTTAGAGAAGTAAAATATAACTTACAGTATTTACACTGAATGATGTTTTATTCCACTGAGGATGCTTGCCCCCCATTATTAGGTTAATGAAACAAAAAAGAGTTCCAGTAGCAAAAATCAATACATTTCTTGGAGCATTTTGTTTATTTGTTCGTTTTGCCTTCCCCCTGGTTTTCAGAAACAGAACTATTAGGAGCACGGAAATTCATCTTCCTAGATCATTATTTATTATTGCCGTTGCTTGAAACCTCAACAGATTTCACTGGCTGGGACCAAAATATATCAAAGGCAAGGATTAAGGTGCTTGCTTTTGATTTTACTTTTTGAGCATAAAAAGGAAACTGTTGTGAGTGAAATGAAGGGGACATGTTTATACTGTATAGCAATATGTAACACTAGAAGATAGGATTAATTCAGAACAAGTCTGCAGTAAAAATTAAACCCACATTGCCAAATTAATTCCTGACTTCTGACTGTAGAAAAGAGGTTAAAAATCAGACATTTTATTAATTTGGTAACATAAACTAAGGGATGCATAAAACATACCAATTTCAATTTTAAAAAACAAAACAAAGAGATATTCTTATTCCTGGATGTTTTTTTTTCCTTTAAGAAGAAAAGAATATCCCCAAACTACCCCTGCAAGAAAACATTGCATATGTAAATATTCTGGGGGATTATATGACAGACATATTCATATTTGATTTGCATTTAAGGATATTCGAAAAGATGGATAAATAAAGGATATGATAACCAATGACACAATGCACCCAAGAGAAACTGACCAAAGTGGAAGTGAAATTACAAGCCTGTTGTGGTCCTGTGATGTTTCACTCAGTAACTGTGCTACTTAACAACTAAGTTGCTGGTCCCACCTGCAGTCACTAAGTAAGTACTACCACTTTTTACTGCAGATTGCATGAATGAAATGAAATGCATATTTTTCAGGATATCTTAATTTTGTAAATTAAATCCGAAGCTTATTTCTCTATATACATTGAATCTAAGAACTCTTTTTTGTATTCCCCCCTAATAATAATAATAATAATAATAATAATATTTCAGACAGAAATCTGGAATCATTCTCAGAAATGCACTTGTTCTAGCTGAAATTAATTGCCAGTGATTTAATTGCAAAGGTAACCAAATTGTCTTATGGTATAAGATCATTTCTCCTAATTCTCATAATCTTTAGCATACATTTTTTTATTTAATTTCTATCATATCTTTTTAGTCAAATCAAGCAGTTAAGGTACTGTACTTATAGAATTAATAACATAGCATTATTGGAATGCTTGGCATGAAATTGTGTTTTGGTTCTCATCTACTGAATAGGAATGCGAAGAACAAACAGGACCTGGAATTTATCAGTATGATTCATGATTGATCTCGTGTGCCACCAATTTACTTAATCTTCATGCCATAGAAGTGTCTAAAGATGATCCAGTTTGTACTACATTGTGTGCATTGCTGTACAATTAATTCTGAAGAATATGTGAAATTAACCAGAAAAACAATTTCTTGTAATCATGATATGCTGGATCACTGGTAGGAATGACCAAATATTTAAGCACTGAAATAGGAAGTAGAAGAGAATCATACATGACAGTAATCATTTGAACAAGGAAGGAAATATACTTACAATTTTGCGCTTGATCATAAAGAGAGGGATTTTTGCATGCAGAGGAGTTACAGACAATTCTTTGTGGATCGTCGATAAATACAATCTTCTTTTAATATTTCCTAAATCAGTTATCCTGCAAGAGAGAAAAAGGTGAGAACAGAGATGGTAGAAATTGATCTCCATCAATTCAAAAACCTTTTTCTCTGGGCAGCCACAGAAAACCATCATTCACATGTAAAAGCTTTGTATCAAGGGCAGCAAATGGAGAAGTTAAATATTATCCTTCTACAAGATAAGTAATGAGATTTCTCTCTCAAATTCATAGTCGCTTCAAGCTGAATACATAAAATCACTTTACATGTTAATTTTATTTCAACGCTACACACTCTTCACTTGATTTCCATAGCATTTCAAACTTACGAAAGAATTCAATTTACATGAATTGAGAAACCACAAGCTTTCAATAATCATGCCACCCCTGCCCCAGCTTCCTTCAGCTTGTGCAATCTTGGAAAATGCGATCACATCTCTAAAAAGGAAAATTGTTGTATGTTTTCGTTTTCTAAAAATGTGTTTGTAATATCATAGGGGCTTTGTTTAAAAATAGATGCAAAATATTAACATGTTAAGTTTCCTCTTCTGATTGCCTACCTCCAAATATCAAACCCACATGCTTACTGCTATTTAAGCTGTTCTCCGATGATGCCTGTGACACTATATCTGAACATCACTAGCAGGTTAGTCACAAAACAGTTTGATCTCTTAATATGCTGTTTCCCGTTTCCAAAAATGTCATACCAGCTAAGTTTCTAATTTCATAGCTGAAAAGTTTTGTTCTACCAGAATGTAAAGTTTTAGACCTGTGAGTTTACTTTTCCATCAGGCTAGCATTTCCTATTGCTTATTATTCCCTATCTGATACACAATTTTAGACAAGTCCTCAAAATCAGAATATTTTCCTTTATTTTGGATATACAAGCTAAAAGGACTATTTCTTAGTCTGAATGTCGATAAGTGGCAATGTTCTTGGAACAGCTGGGAAAAATAGAAAAAATTGGGAAACAATCCTTTAAACGCATGGCACAACATAGGAAAACAAACCCATCAGGATAAGATTCAGCAGTCCGTCTGCATTTGCTAGAGAAAGGTCACTCTTTTAAAAATAGCAAAGTCCACATTCTGGAGAGAGAAGATTGCTGATTTGAAAGAGGGGTCAAAAAGACCATCTACATTAAGATTGAACAGCTCTATCTCAACAGAAGGGTGGGATACAATACCACCGATCCCCTGTTTACAACATAGTCCTTTCAGCAGTTCCAAGAAAGTTCCACATCCATTTGCGCTATTCAGATGATCCCGAGGACACAAATAAACCTTCAAGTGGCCTCAACAACTTTCAGAATTAATTTAATTTAATTTCACAAATTTTTTTTATACCGCCCCCCTCCCAAGGGACTCGGGGCGGTTCACAGCCATATAAAACAAGTACATAAAAGTTAAGATATAATTAAAAGGATTAAATCAAGGGTCAATTAAAGGTTAAAAAGTTTAAGATTTAACAGAAACCCCTCTAATTATAAGCATGAAGAACTAAGGGAGGGGGAATGGGGAATCAGCCTGTCCAGTTTGAGATTGCCTCCTTTAAAAAAAAATACTTCTTTTGCTTGAAACTGCTGCCTTTGTACTAACTCAGGGTTTCCCAACCTTTTAAACCTGTGCACTTCAGCTCCCAGTATTATACAGTATTATACTGTATAATACTGGGAGTTGGCTTTGCTGTCTAGGGAATTGTGGTCTGAAGCTATATAAGCGTGAGGAATAAACAAACAATCAAACAAACAAATAATGATCAAAATGATTACATGATTATAAAAGCATATCAGCCAACACAGGTATAAAAATGTTGATTTTCCATGTTCTAGGTCAGTGAATCTTTTACTTACCGAGTGCCGAAAAGTACGTGTTATGCATGTGCCATCTGCACATGCGTGCGGCTCCTCCCCATGCGCTGCATGTGCAACAGCACCATATGCACATGCATGCAGCTTATGCACGTGCAATGCACATGTGCTGTGCGCTGGCACTCATGCACACATCAGCAATTACATGTGCATGTGCAGGAGAGCTCCAAAGACCAGCTGGATTTCCTGATGCAATTGCATGCATGCACAGTGGAGGCGCAAAGACCAGCTGGGTCTCTGCAATTGCGCATGCATGCATGTGCAAATGCATGTGCATGCCCAGCTGGAGGTAAGTTGGCCAACAGCTTGTGTGCCCAACAAGATGGGTCTGTGTGCCACCTTTGGCACCCACGCCATAGGTTTGCCATCAAGGTTCTAGGTGCTGTTTTATCCATACATGTTCAAACAGCCAATGTGGTCTTTAGAGTATTCTGAGACCTTTATATTCTCCCAATAACCCTTGCAACAATCTTATTAGGAAAGCCTTTTAGAGTCCTCTGATAGATCTATGGATCATCACTAAGAGTTTGTGACTCTCAATTAAGAATAGTAACAAAATACATAATCTCATCTAAACACATACTCACATACATATTTCTACAATACATTTCTATCTACTGAAGAGCTGCCACAATAAAACTCCAAAATGGTTGCCAAGCAAGTATTTAGCCTCCTCAGGGCAACATTTCTTTTCTGTTATTCTAAATTTTGGGAGTTGACGTCCACAGACCTTAAAATGGCCAAGGTTGAGAAATACTGTATTAGTTACTGGAAAGGAAAGGTAACAAGAAAGGGAAACAAGAAAGGAAGGGAAAGGAGAGATAAAGATGAAAAGAAGCCAGGGGAAAAGAGAGAAGGAAATGAAATCCCAAATTTGTCTAAAACGCATCATCAGTTCTCATTAAGAGCAAGCCCTCTTAGCTGCCAATCATTCCCAAATCCACCCCTCCCCCACCCAAACTCTGCCTGGCAAGCTCTGTGCCTGAAACATTGTTAACAGCCACTCTCAGCTTTCTTGTATCCTCTCTTCGAGATACATTAAGTTCCAGGCAATTTAAAATTATGGGTTACGAACTTGGAATTACACCTTCACTTAAACCCTTGAGTTATTTATTACTCAAGAGAGCATCTCTACAGAGCATTGAGAGATGGTGGGAAATCGATTGACAGTTTCCAGCCTCCTTGTTGCAGGAAGAGAAAGGGGTGGGGGAGGGGTGATAATTAGAGGGGAGAAAAAGATGGCACTGCCTACAATCCTAAAGTTTGTTTGTTTGTTTGTTTGTCAACTTTTCTTACCAGCTGCAATCTCAACAGACTCTGAGCAATGAACATCAGAGGATAAAGATTACAAAAACAAAATATATCCAATGAAATTAATATAACCCATCCTAGGAGACAGCCCACAATCAGTTCCACCCAAAGGAACAATGAAAGATTGTTTCGATGCATTTCCTGGGATTAAATCATTTGCATCAGAGTAGAAATGTAGATTGCTACATTTGTTATTTAATTAATTGGTTATTTTATTCAGTTTATATAGTCAACCATCAGACCCGAGAGGCTCAGGGTAGAGAACACAATTCAGAACAACAATATCAGAATACAGAAAATGGCAAGAAGTACACAGCAGCAATCAAAACCAAAACAAAAAAAATGGAAGCTGAGGATAGTCATCAGCAATAAATGAACAAAAAATTCACACATCCTATGCTCAGTTCTGGAATATAAATGAAAGCACCTCTGTTGGCTGTGTATGTAGGAACTATTCTGATGAGGAATCACTAGATCTCTGGTTGATCTAGAACAGTGTTTTTCAGTTTGGTAATTTTAAAAGGACTTCAACTCCCAGAATTTTCCAGGCAGCGTGATGACTCAGGGAGCCTCAGAAGCATTTTTGCTTATTTGTTACATGTCTAGACTGCCTTTTCAACAGTGAACTCAGGACAGTGTGTAGGATTCGCCTTCCCGTTTACTCACTTAATTTTATTTACTGATTTAAAATATTTTACCCCGTCTTTCTGCTCAAAAAGGATCCAAGGTGGTGTGTAAAACATCGTCTGTGTGGGCCGCAAGTGCAATTGCAATGTGCCGCATGCAGCCCCCACATGTTTGACATGCCTGGGCTAATATGAAAAATCAAATCAAATCAAAACAAAATTTTTTCATCACATGCACAGACATACATAGTACGAAATACAGTGAAATGTGTATGCAGCCACTCGTGAGGTAGTAGGGCAAGGGGATAGTATAGACAGGGAAGGAGAATAAATTAGGGAGTGGTTGAGAGGTAGATTAGGAATTTTTTTTATAGTCCTGGGTTTGTTGTGGTTTGGTTTAAGGTCTGTATTGCCTGTGGGAAGTAGCTCCTCCTTAGTCTCT
>JAEANM010003176.1:0-22883 GCA_017656035.1 Myanophis thanlyinensis
GTCATCCCTGCTGCTTGTGCACCTTTTTCTTCCACACTTTTCCCTTCCACGTAACTTTCTATTAATGTGCTTTGATAGAGCACTTTGGGAACATCCAACTTCTTTTGCAGTTACCTTTTGAGGCTTTCCCTCCTTATGGAGGATGTCAGTGATGGTTTTCTGCACAACTGTCAGGCCAGCAGTTTTTCCCATGATTGTGCTTCCTACTGAACCAGACTGAGAGGCCATTTAAAGGCCCAGGAACCCTTTGCAGGTGTCATGGTTTAATTAGCTGACACTTTGAGCCTAGAATATTGAACCTTTTCACAATATTCTAATTTTCTGAGATGGTGTATTTGGGGTTTTCATTAGCTGTATGCCATAATCATCTCAATTATGACAAATCACGGCTTGAACTATCTTGCTTTGTATGTAATGAGTCTATCTCATATGTTAGTTTACCTTTTAAGTTGCATTTACTGAAATAAATGAACTTTTGCACAATATTCTAATTTTCCAAGTTTCACCTGTATGTTTGGACGAAGAAAGAGGCAGTTGTCAGGGAAGAAGGGTGGAGAGTGAGTAAGGGGACTCTGAAGAAGGGGAAATGGGACAGAGGTAAGCGAGCCAAGCTGGCGAAGGGTGGGACAGCGGTGAAAACATGTGGGAGCAAGCGGGGTGGTGGGGGGAGGGGAGGTGTCCCTTTAGAAAGGCAGGAGGTGGGTGCACAGACTGAACACTGCGGCTTGTTTTGTAGGACCTGGAGCTTAGCAGGATCTTCTGTTTTAGAAAATGGGTTGCATTGCACCCCTTGCCCTGAAGCGAACTTTTCTTTGAAGCCTGGATGGCTGACTGCTGTGCCATCTCTCCTGTTGTCTTTTGTATTTCCCACTGCCTGCCCCATTTTGCTGGTCCAAGCTAAGAAACTTGAGTTTATTTCATGAACATGGAGAAGGGAAGCTAGAGCACTCAGTTCCTGCGGAGGCCATAAGTTACCAAAGACATTGATGCTTTTTATCATTTTCTTTCATTCTTAGTTTGTTAAAAAGGTAAGTCATTGTGAATGGATAAAATGAATAAAACTATGGATTGCCTTATGCTTCACTTTTTTTTAAGCTAATGGGAATGTTGCAAGAATGCAGGAAATGTTGTCACAAAGTGGCCATCACTAATATTGGCTATCATAAAGACATTAGAAAACAAGATGCTGCCACATTAGCTGCAGCTTATCTCAGCCATGGTTTTAGCCATCCATTTTATAAAAATGTCTTTGGGTCCTATTTGGAACTAAAGCTTTGTTTTGAAACTTATCTGTTTTTTAATCTAAATTAAAATAATTTCAAAAATAATTGGAATGAGTCCTGGCGGAGGCCAAGGGAAATACGTGTGGACAAACTAACACCCAAGATTATATTGTTGCCTACACCACTCTATCATTTATCATCTTTCGTGCTACATACCTTGTCCTCTTTTGTTAGGACACAACTGGACATTCTTGTTCTTTCTTTTGAAGATATTTCACTTTTCATCCAAGAAGCTTCTTCAGCTGAGAAGTGAAATGTCTTCAAAAGAAAAAAGCAAGAAAGTCCATCTGTCTCCTGAAGCACCTTTGGGACAATCATGACCTGGGTGATAGAGAACCTTCTACAGACTTTCAGCTATGCACTTTGGGATGAACACCCTTCGAATGGTGTGGGAGTATGAACAGATTTCCAGAAAAAAAATTGCAGACTACAAGAATCATTTGCGCTTCAGTTTGAGATGCAGACAACACAGACTCATCCTCATCAGTCTGTGCCTGTCTTCAACAGTGAAGGGACAGAGAGCAGAAAACATTCTACAGCCAAGGCGGCTCCATACCCTTTGGCACTACTCAGGGTGACTCTGAGGACACAGATAACCCTCCAAGTGGCCTCAATGACCCTCTAAAAAGAATGCAAATGACCAGCTGTCTGCAAGGAATATAAATCCTTCTATTCCCACCATTGAACTTTTCCTTATTCAGTTTTCATCCATTATTCCTTGGAAACTGAACAAGGAGAGGTTCAACCTGGAAATAAGGAGAAGTTTTCTGACAGAACAATCAACCAATGGAACAGTTTGCCTTTGGAAGTTGTGAGAGCTTTATCATTGGAAGCTTTCAAGAAGAGACTGGAGTGCCACCTGTCAGAAATGGTGTAGGGTCTCCTGCTTGGTGGGGAGTTGGAATAGATGATCTACAAGATTCCTTCCAATTTTGTTAATCTGTTAAATGACATATTTAGAAACCCTGTAATCCTCCATTGTGTACTATGCTGTGAATTTCCCTTTTTGTTCTAGGCAGCCCATTTTATAAAAGGAAGATAAGCTTGCTGTGAAATAAACACGTCTGCATTTTGAAATTAAAAGATGGGCAAAATGCCATTTTCCGTTTAATGGGGCTATTTATTGTTTCTTGCTTAATACATATCTGTACTAAATCTGTCAAAGAGGCCTAGTCAAATATTATGAAAACAAATGTATATCGTACTCTTTCAAAATTGACATTTGGCAAGCCAGGTATCTTATTATACTTTTGTAATATGATTATATCAACTCCTACAATCTTATTCTCAAAGAGAACGGTTATACTTTTTCTCAGGTCAAGATAGTATCTTGGCCCAGGACTCTGAATCTGAAGAAATTGCTCCATTTGCACAAGTGGATTTCCAGCCTCTGGAGACAAGTCAGGAATCATGTGAGGCTCAAACATAGGCAGCAACAGAACAATTGAAGTCATTATGGCCTCCAAGTCATTGGCTTTGGCACAGAGAACAGACATTCAATGAGGCTCCTTACCAAATAAGAGTTTTCTTGTCTTAACATCTGATTGCAAATATACTTAAGAGCAGCTTTGACCCAAGTTTCTTTGTTGTAAACAACCATCTGATTCCTTGAGCTTGGTATGTCATTGTCTTTGATTTGTGTAAGAAGCCTAAAACTTTGGGCCCTGGACAGATTGGTAAACCAACCTTGTTTGGTTCTCTGAAATTTGGACTGAATCTTGGCTACTCTTCTACAGGCTCCTGTGGGAAGCAAAATGGCTCAGGGAAGCCTCAGCTTCAGAAACTCTGACAGATGTACCTTTGCTTTTGTGCTGTTGATCTGCTCAGCCTTGAGTAAATTAGTTACCATAAACAGGATAGGTATGCAAGTGCTACAAAACCACTTAACACAGGGTGTCAAACTTATGGCCCATGGGCCAGATGCATCACGCACTGGCCATGTCCACCCCCGTTTTAACAGGGGAAAAAAGTCACGATACATCACGTGATGACAACATGATGCTGATTTAACACACGTTGTGATGAAATAGTTAAAATATCCCCACTTGACCACTGAACTTACTGAATGACTTTGAAGCATTCCTTTTCCTTCAACTCAACTGATTTCACAGAATTATTTAAAGAATGAATCAAGGCTGACCCTAAGTATATTTCCTAGGGCTTCTTAGTGGAAAGACAGGTTATGTATAAAAAAGCCACTCAATAGTTTTTGACCAATTTTACATGTGAAATTTTGAGAATGTGTCATGGGAATAACTGATGAGAAAATACCCATAAGGGAAGCAAAGTGTTGCCCCAGCTCCTGCCAACATAGTGGTTTGCAGCATGCAAATGTGAGTAGATAAATAGGCACCACTTCTTTGGGAAGATAACAGCATTCTATGTGTTTTTGTGCCATATTGGTCGCAGGACCATGGAAGTGATTTCATTCAGGTAAGAAATGGAAATGAGCAGAGTCAGAATTGACTGGACAGGGGAAACCTTTACCTTTATTTTTACCTATGCACCATTTCACTTTCTAAAACTGTTTCTCATCTATCTAGCCCAAGGCATTGTTGGAAATAATGTATATGTGCAATTAGTGATTTGCTACTCAGTATGCTAATTTCCCATTCACTTTAAAATTAAATTAGAACAGACATTTAGTGTGACCAAAGAATAAAACAATGAGATTTTGCCACTTGCCCTGTTGGAGATCTCTGGAGAAAAGCCAAAACATTTTTTTCCCCAAAATGAAATGGAGATTATTGTAATAGCTCAAAATAAAGTTGTACTCTGTGGTCAAATTCAGTCTTTAGATTCTCCAAAGATGCTGTAGCCCTCCAAAGTGACTTAAATCAAAACAGAGTTGACATTTCATTTGCTTGCTTTTAATTGACATTCTCCCCAAATTTTCCACTTAAAGCATCTATAGAAAGAAGCCATTTCTGAAGATGTTGCCAAGATAGTTGAAGGTGCCGTTTATACCTTCTGCAAATGCATTGCTTGGTCTTGGAATGTATGCAATTCATGTTGCTCCATGCTGTAAACATTCTGATGAGAAACCTAGATGGCACCAATGCCTGTAGTGGGTCAAGTTTAAATCATATTCTCAGCTCCAGAGTCCCTAAAAGTCGAATGTAACTGCCTTTGAATCAGCAATAACTTCACTTTAATGGACCAACACCTCCATTCTATGGCTGCCTTTCTTCCTGCAAACAGGAACTGTGCTTTGTGTCGCATCTGTCTTCACAAGTTTGACAGTGATGTTGCTTTGCTTAAACTTTACCAGAAACCTGTAAAAGATGAAATCAAAGATCAGCTGAACAAAACAACATAATCCTTGTTTTAACTTTGCTTCACAATTTGTCATGTGGAGGCTTCCATGCCATTATTGATCAAAACCTTATATACAAGTGTGGGGAGTACAACTATAAGGAAGGCTTAATTTTAGGATTAGAGCCAGTGTGGTTTAATGTTTAAGGCACCATGCTAGAAACCGGGAGATTTTGAGTTCTAATTCTGCCTTGGACATAAAGCCAGCTTGAGCCAGTCACATTCTCTCAGCCCTAAGAGGCAGACAAGGGGTAAACTACTTCTGAAATCTTATCAAGTAAACTATGGATTTCAAAGAAGGGGGAAAAATATTAACTCTTCAAATATATTTAACTCCAATGTAAGGTCACTGCTGAACAATTTGGAAACTGTCCTGTCCCTAATAAAGAAATATAGTAGTAGGTTTGCAGTCTACTAATTTCAATCAAATAGGATACAATATTCAACAGTCTGGGGGGGGGAATGATCAGATTTACAATTATTTTTTGCAAACAGTTAAAGCTAAAATGTTTCATCATTTGATTATTAGTTATTTTACTATAATTGGAAAAGGGGTGTGCAATGTATTAATTGCTGCAGCTAAACAACCTGAATACAATGCAACAACCCACACAAACTGTAATTAGGGGTGTACAAGCTCCAGATGTACAGGCCATAATATATAATTTACATATGCTTGATATTACCGAATTCTGACATTAAGGCCTGCTTCCTTAAACCCCATAGGGCTAAAGGCAGCCCCCCTTTTCCTTTCCCCACACAACAGAGCTCATATAGTCTTTTTAATTGGGGGGGGGGGGAGGAAAGATTTGGCAAAATTAGATCCAAAGTCTCCTTTATCCCCTTTAACATCAGAGGTCTCTAATGGAAAGACTCCCTCTTGGAGGCTCCAAGAAAGGATGAAAAAGATTTTTATTGTCTGGAATTTAAGATCCCTTTCAGCTTAAATCGTGATAGGTTTTCAATACCAATACAAGAGAACCAAGATACAAACATCTAAAAGCTCTCATCCAAACCCTTCCCTTTCCCTGGCCACGGCCACGGCCAACTCTATCCTTACTCATCAGCCACTTGGAGTTTCAGTTTTTGCTTTGTAGCCTCCAGCATGGTCTGGTGAAGTCGGGTAACCAGTTCAATCAGGTGGTCACTAATAAGGAGGAAGTCGCCTTTGGTGTCAGCTGTGGAAGACTGTAAGAGAACAATAGTCACATCTGTTGGAGATACTCAATATATTTCCAGAAGATAGGCAGAAGAATCTTGACAGACTTGAACTTGAATTACAACAGACTTTGCCAATTTGATGACTACCTAAATAAAAGAACTTTGTTTTGGAAGATGGCCTTTGGATTACTTTTTGGGGTTGGAGTTTCATCACTCAAAAACCTGACAATTTTTAGTGTTCTGCTATCTCAGGCGTTGCCACAAAGAAGAAGGCGTCAAGCTATTCTCCAAAGCACCTGAGGGCAAGAGAAGAAGCAATGGGTGGAAACTAATCAAGGAGAGAAGCAACCTAGAATTAAGGAGGAACTTCCTAGAATAATTAATCAGTGAAATAGCTTGCCTCCAGAAGTTGTGAATGCTCCAACACTGGAAGTTTTTAAGAAGAGATGGGATAACATTTGTCTGAAATATTTCCTGCCTGAGCAGTGGGTTGGACTAGATTCACTAGAAGACCTCCAAGATCCCTTTCCCTCAACCTTGTTACTCTGTTATTTTGTTCTGTTCTGTTCTGTTCTGTTCTGTTGTAGATACTAGGCAGTTCAATGATAAATTTCCTGGAAAAAAATTGTGATTTAATTAATTAAAAGCACATCCCAATAATTTACCCAGCCATAGATTCTCACTCTTTAAAGCCATAGCTTCAAAAAAGACTTCCTTAACTTATGGCCATAACTGATCCTGCAATTTTAGTTGTAAATCATGACAGCTGTAAAACAGGTCACCCCATGACTGCATCAAATTTTCCTTTTTTGTGGTGGTGATTAGTCACACAGCCATGGTGGCGCAGTGGTTAGAGTGTTGCATTGCAGGTTAATCTGTTGACTGCCAACCCTGACCGAATTCAAGGTTGACTCAGCCATCCATCCTTCCTAGGTGGATAAAATGAGGACCCAAATTGTTGGGGGAAATAGGCTGACTCTGTAAATAGCTCAGAGACTGCTGTAAAGCACTATCAAGTGGTCTATAAGTCTAAGTGCTATTGCTAGTAAGTGAAAGTGACTGTCATAAAATAAACACTACGGTCATTAAGTGGACCCATTGTCTGCTACATGGGTTTTCTTTGCTGGAAATTGGAAGAAAATATCAGTTTCTGCTAAACATGTCATACGTTGCAGTCACATGACCTAAGATGCTGCAAATGGTCAAAAAATGCAGGGTGGTTGCCGAGTGCCCAAAATGCGGCCATGTGACGGGCAGAGGGGGGGAGAGAAACATTGGAACTTTGAATCTGGATCATAAAATCCTTTTTTCAGGATGCATTGTAATTTTGAACAGTCACTAAGTGACTAGTCATAAGTCAAGGACTACCTATAAATGTAGGACTGCTACTTAAGTCCCTTCAGTCAGTTGATAGCCTTGTTGATGTACACCCAGCCTTTTCTTTCAAAAAGGTATGTTCCTCAAAGCCAATTTTTAAGAAACTAAGCTGAACATCAGATTTAGCTTTTAAAACTCAAGGTGGTTTTTATTTCAACTCTGGTAGTATAAATATGCTCTTCCCCAAACCCTAAATTTGATGCAATTTCACATTTTGAAAGGGGGCAGTTATGCTATTTCAAAGTAAATAGCTATAAGCAAAATAAAATTGCCTATAGGGAGCTTTCTACAGCAGGGGTCACCAACCCACCAGGCTGCAGCCCAGTACTGGGCCATGGCCTATCTACAACTCAACCATGCGAGCAGCAGGCTTGAGCGCATGAACGCATAGCTCGATATGCACAAGCGGTGGGCTGGTGAGCATGCACAAGCACGCATGCACAGTTTGACTTGCACAAATCAAGTTGTGCATGTGTGCCAGCCTGCTGCTAGCACGGCCCAGTTCCCCTCTCCCCCCTTTGCTGGTTTGCCAAGTTGCAAATGTTGTGGAGCACTGTTCTATAGTACAGGTAATCCTGAATGTACATCAAATTGTGCCCCAAAATTATGTTGTTAATTGAAACAGTTTTTAAGTGAGTTTTTGCAATCTTTCTTGCTTTAGTTGTTAAATGAATCACTGCAGTTGTTAAGTTGGTAACATGGTTGTTAAATGAATCTGGCTTCCCCATTGAATTTGCTTGTCTGAAGTTCACAAAAACAATCACATAACCATGGGGTACTGCAACCATAATAAATATGAGTCAGTTGCCAAGCGTCTGAATTTTGATCACAGGGCCATATGGATGCTGCAATATTTATAAGTGTGAAAATAGCAATAGCAATAGCACTTAGACTTATACATCAGTTCAGATTTCAGAGTCATAAGCCAAAGCCCCTTAAATGGGGAATGGCCCACAATGCAACTGTGGTGCACTGGAACAAACTATAGCAATAGCAATAAGATTTATATACAGACTTACAGTGCTTTACAGCCCTCTCTAAGCGGTTTACAGAGTCAGCATATTTACTCCAACAATCTTGGTTCTCATTTTATTGACCTCAGAAGGATGGAAGGATGGGTCAGTCCTGAGCTGGTGAGAATCAGACTGCTGACAGTCGACAGAATAACCTGTAATATTGTATTCTAATCACTACACCATCATGGCTCTTGTTGTGTGTCACTGTCATAAGTCACTTTTTTCAAAGCCATTTTAACTTTGAACAGACCATAATGAACTTGTCAGCTTCGAGTCTGCCATTCTGAGGCTGACATTCAGGAAGGGAGGATTGCTGGGTTCACAAGATGCTGCCACCTGCACTCGCAGACCTGGTGCCATGCCTGCAGACCTGGTGCCGCCCGCCACTTGGCAGAAGCCCATTCTGGTTCCTCCCCCCCGCCCTCTCATGGCAGCAAGATGGTGCTGGAGCAGTGTGCCTGGCAGCGGATCTCCTGGTGCAGGGGGCAGTGCTGAATGGCCTCAGCTGGGCAGTGTGGCCACATACAAGTTGGCATGATGATACTGGAGTGGGCCAGTAGTGCTGAGTGAGGCCAGCTGAGTAACGATGCCAGCGGAGATGCTCCAGGGAGCCTGTTAGCTGGATAGAGGATTACACAAGGAACTGGATGGGTGTGGTGGGGTGGGGTGGGGTGGGGGCGTGTGCATGCAACTGATGCAAAGAGCACTTAAAAAGTGATGGGTGCACTGGGTGGTAGCTCTAACTATAATGCAATCTGTGATTGTCAGCTGATACCAAATCTCAAGACAGAGGATTAAAGAGCTTCATGGTTGATGGCAAACAGTGTTGTCTGCTTCCTTCCTGCTTGGAACATTGACAGTTTAGTTAGAGCTCCCCCTTCTGGTGCTGGCAAGCATCGCAGGTGTTAGAATGGCAGAAGGCACAGAGGATAGTTCTCGTGTAGCAGAGCCTTCCACATTGGAGGTTAATGCCAACTGAACACGTGGAACCAGATGTGCAGCAAAAGGAGAGGAGTGTTTCCACTGTGACCAGATCCTAGGAAGTGGAACAAACTGAGGTGATATCTGAGTCATGGGCCAGAGGTGGATAATGGTGGCAGAAAGGCATGGAAGAGGCAGTTTCCCCCAACTAACTCCTTCAGGTGCCCATTTTGCCAGGTGACGTGAAAGGTGAGTTCTAGAAGAAGATGAGTGGAGCTACTCCACCGCAGTGGGCAACCAGATGATTGAGGGCTTTAGGGAGAAGTTAGGGGAAGCTGGGTTCTGGGAGGACCCCTCATGGGGTGTTTGGAGTCCCAGCACCTAGAGATCTACCCTTATTGGAGAGCCCAGCTGAAAAGCCAGCCAAAAGATCCACGGGGAAGTGGGAAGTAGCACAGCCAGCCACCCCACCAAAGCGGCCTCCATGCAACAAGTGAGATGCTACAGATGTGGGCAGCTTGGACACTCAGTTTCTGAGTGCCTTGCACCAGCTCCAGTCTCACAAGCGAAGCCTACTGCTACGGCAAAACTGAGGAAAGCTCCTCCAGGCAAGGCTAAGGATGGAGGAAAATCTGCAAGGCAAGCGGTGCAAGCCCCCTCCCCAATGACTGAAGAATGAACTCCAACAACTAAGAGCAGCTCTGAGCCAAGTGAGATATAATCGCCGCGCTGGCAAGTGACCCCTGGTTCCTTGACAACTGGGATTTCCTCATGGTCTGGGATGGCCTCACCTGGAAGGGCACCAAAATCTACATTCTGTCCAGCCTACACATGAAGGTCTTAGAACAATGCTACGACACAAAATTGGCTGGCTTCTTCAGCTTCCTCAAGTCCCTCCATTTGGTGCGAAGACAATTTTGGTAGCCCCGACTCAAACCCAAAGTAGAAGACTATGTGAAAAGCTGTGTTGTCTGCACCACAATGAAAGATCAACCTGGGAGGCCTCTTGGTCTTCTACAAACAGTGGCCAAGCCCTCTCAGCCATAGGAGGAAACTGCAATGGACTTTATCATGGACCTCCCCCCAAGTGAAGGGAAAATGGTCATTTGGACAGTAATTGATCTGTTTTCCAAACAAGCACATTTTGTGGCATGTTCGGGCCTCCCATCTGCAAAGAAGCTAGCCAAAATGATTATCCAACACATCTACTGGCTGCATGGAGCTCCAAAACATGTGGTCTCCGATAAAGGTGTGCAATTCATCGCAAAGTTCTGGCAGCAATTCTTGAAGTCGATAGGATTGGCTCAATGTCTCCGGGATTTCATCCAGCTATGAATTGAGCTGCCAAATACGCAAACACAATGGTGGAGCAATACTTGAGATGCTACATAGATTACCAACAAGACAATTGGGCAGATCTACTGATGTTTGCAGAGGTTGCCTACAACAATGCTGTGCACAGCAGCATGGGGCTCATGCTGTTCCAAGTGACCACTGGGGTGGACTTTGTCCCCATGCCGGAACTACCATGACAGCCCCCTTTGTCCATGTTCCTACAAGAGTGGATGGATTCATTGAAAGAGGGTTGGGAAAAAACTAAAACTGACCTCAAAAAGTCAGCAGCAATGTATAAAAAACAAGCCGACAAGCACCAGGGTGACCAATCTCCCTTTAGAGTGGGAGAGCGAGTGTACTTATCCAGTAAGTACCTAAAATTGAAGTTACTGAGCAAGAAGTTGGACCCGAAGTTCCTAGGCCCCTTTCCCATAGTTAAGATGATAAACATAATGGTCCAGCTGAGCCTCCCTAGATTATTGGGGAAAATTCACCTGGTATTCCACAGCAGCCTACTTAAATGCCATGTGGAATCCCAAACCAGACCGAAACCACCAACACCGCATGGCCCCATAGTAGTTCAGAGGGAAATGCATTTTGAAGTAAAGAAAATACTAGACTCCAAACTACTCCAGGGAAAGTTGTTGTATTTAGTCCAATGGAAGGGCTACCCCTTGTCCGAAGCCAAAAGTGGTGACATTAAAGCAGATCGGTTAGTTAAGAAGTTCCATGAGAAGTTCCCTGATAAACCCAAGGGACCTCCTGGGGGGAAGGGGTGGTTGATTTTGTGTGTGGGGAATCTGTTGATGCATGTTACTATTTGTTGCAGGAAATTGCCTTTTGTTGAAGAGGGAGGTGGCCTGTCAAGTCTAAAAGGAGAATTATATCCTGGGAATTTATTAGTCTGTACTTTTGCAATTATTACTATAGTCCTTTTAGTTCTGACACATTTTGTAGCCAAGGTCGAGGAATTGGGGAGTTGGGGATTGATAGAACCAACTCGGAGGTTGTTATCTTTTTCACATTCTTTCTAAATATTTCTCATGAGAATCTTCACTGGTCCATTAGCACTTGGTGGGGGCTGGCTATGGAGAGGAGCTTTGATGTCTCTTTGAATGAATTGGCGAGAAGCTGACATGTGATAATTATTGGGGAGAACTTTCACTTTACTTGGGTGGAGGAAGCCCGGGAATTTCACATTCAGAATTTCTCCAGCCATGCCAATACAATGTCTTCAATAAAATATTATTCTAAGGACTTTTGTCTCTTTGGAGTTCTGATTGCATTGCTTATGTTGTGTGGAACACCGACACTCAGATATCCCTGGGAGGTCTTAGCCATGGACTTCCTAATGGATTTATCAGACAGTAAAGGAAATACTGTCATCTGGACATTAGTGGTCCTATTCTCGAAACAGGCCCATTTCATCACATGCCTGGGTTTGCCATCCGCTTGGCGATAGCACAGTTATTCATAACACATATATACCACCTTCATGGAATGCTGTGTAGAGTCTGTTAGGAATGTAATCTAACAGTTGGGTTGACAATATATAAACCAGGATTGCAATACTGTAATTTTAAGTAATGTTGAAAATGTGATTAGTTGCTGTTTCCTCAAGCAGCCATAAGATGGAGCCAGAATCACTGTTAGATACTGGTTGCTGGTTGCTGTTGTGTCTGGTTGTTGGTTGCAGAAGTGTCGTGTATTAACCAGTGTGGATTTACTGTCAGTTTTTGCTACTGTTTACAAACTTTGTGTACTGAACTGTATATTTGACTCTGGACTGTGATTATTGGATTATCTCTGAACTGAACCATTGATGACTGATTGATGTATTTTACATATCTCGATTTCCATGGAAGTAAAAACCTATTTTTTACAATTCAGTGTCTCTGTATTCTGGTCTGTGTATTCTACAACACCACTCTCATTACGCTTCTCTTTGCACTCGTTCTCCTAATAGGGGACTTTCTTTAACACTGGTTATGGGCCCAGAGCATATCAGACATAGCTAAAGGAAAGTTGGTAATACATAATACCGTATACAGACAACTATGTAATTTTGTAATTGATGGTTACTACTCCTGGAGAAGATGGCACACGACCCATCAACAAGTCTGTGGCTCATAACCCAGTTGGATGGAACAAACTATGTTTCCCGGTCTATGAAGTGCAGTCTACTCCTGCATAAGGAAGGATTATGGGATGCTGTACTGAATCCACCAGATGTAACTTCTTGGGATCCAAATAACGATAATGATGCCAAGAAGATAGCAGATTTTCAACAAAGCAATGAACGAGCGTTGTGCATAATTGGTCTAACACTGAGTGACCAACACTTAGTTCCTATTCGTGGAGAAAATTCTGCTGCTAGGTGCTGGGAGAATTTGAAGAGGATTTATGTACATGACACTGTAGGTGCACACATACATCTTACACATAAACTGTTTAGGGCACAACTTCTGAAAGGTGGAGATATGTTAGATCATTTAAACTTTATGAAAGGAGTTTTCCAGGAGCTACATGAAAAAGAACTGATTTTTTTCATAGCTACATCAAGTTTACATCATTATTTCCTCACTGGATGAAAGTTAGATTGGGCCGATCTGCTCCTCTTTGCAGAGGTAGCCTATAATAACTCTGTCCACAGCAGCATGGGGCACCCCTTTACGGATAGTGAATGGCAAAGACTTTGTGCCAGTCCTAGAGTGTCCCACGTGGTGCCAGGGGACTGCAGCCTACAGGAATGGCTGATGGAAATAAAACAAGTCCGGGGTACTGTGCAAGAGGCACTGCAATGGGCCACGGTACTCACTAAATGCCAAGTGGATAAAAAAATGGCAGGAACAACCTCTATTCCATGTAGGTCAGCAGGTCCATGAATTACCTTAAACTGAAAGTACCATGTAAAAAAAATGGCTCCCAAGTACATAGGGCCTTTCCTATCATTAAGATAATCAATCCCATCATCGTTAAACTTTAACTCCCCCCTCTATTAGGTAAAACACACCCAGTATTCCATTGCAGTCTCCTGAAGCCAGTGAAATTAGGTACGTTCCGAGGCCCGGCCCCGAAACCACTGTGGTCTATCCAGGTAGGTCGTGATTGGCATTATGAGGTAGAGAAGATATTAGACTCCCGAGTACATAGAGGCAAGTTGCAATATTTCGTGCTCTGGAAAGGCTACCCATTGGCAGATGCAACATGGGTTGTCTACAGTGACAAACAGTCCCTTAGGTTGGTGACAAGGTTCCACCAAAGACATCCCACCAAGCCTGGTGGGGGCCCCAATGATACACTGGCATTCGCTCATGCTCCCTGCTCTCTTCCAGGTATCCACTCCATGGAAGGAGGCCCACGTCAGCCTCAAGTCTGTTGTTCTGAGGCTAACATTCAGGAGGGGAGGACCGCTGGCTTTGCTAGATGCTGCCACCTTCACCCGCAGACCTGGTGCTGCACCCAAAGACCTGGTGCCACCCGCCGCTTGGCAGAAACCCAGTCTGGTTCCTCCCCTCTGTCCTCTCACAGCAGCGGGACAACGCTGGAGTGGCGTGCCTTGTCTGTCCCAGCAATGGATTTCCCAGCACAGGGGGTGGCACTGAAGGGCATCAGCTGGGCAGTACAGTCACAAACAAGCCGGCATAACGATACTGGAGTGGGCCAGTAGTGCTGAGTGAGCCTAGCAGAGTAACGGCGCTGGCGCAGATGCACCAGTGAGCCTGCTAACTGGATAGAGGCTTGGCTAGCAGCCCAGCCAATCACACGAGGAATAGGGTGGCATAGGGTGGGGTATGTATGTGTGCGCGACTAATGCAAGGAGCACTTAAAAACTAATGGGTACACTGGGTGATAATTCTAACTATAATTCAATCTGTGATTCTCAGCTAATACCAAATCTCAAGACAGAGGATTAAAGAGCTTCATGGTTTATGGCAAACTGTGTTATCTGGTTCCTTCTGTGAATGCTTGGAACATTGACAGAACTGTTGTAAGTCAAGGAATACCTGTCATTTGTTATACCTCTCCTCTCCAACCTTGAAAGAGGAAGGCTTTTTGTCTTGCCCCTCCTGTTCCCCCTCCACTTACCTCTCTAAGGTGCAGAACAAGAAGCCCGTCCGAATAGCAACTAACAGAAACACTCTCAATGTCAGTCAAGGTGATCACTGTTTTGGGTTGAGCAGCCTTGAGATCAGCCAGGATGATGTGATTCTTCGTGAGAAGGAATATCCGAGAAGAAGTCTGAAATGAAGAGAGGAAACGCTCCTATGTCATGTACTATATCTGCTTGCCTGAGCTGAAAGTCTACGGAGATTTTCAGTCATCCAGGTCATGGTTGTCCCAAAGTTGCTTTTCAGGAGGCAACTGGACATTCTGGTTTTTCTTTGAAGACATTTTGTTTCTCATCCAAGAAGCTTCTTCAGCTCTGACTGGATGGTGGGGAATGGAAAGATTACTGCTAGTAATATAAATCCATCCATTCCCCATCATACAGTCAGAACCGAAGAAGCTTCTTGGATGAGAAATGAAATGTCTTCAAAGAAAAACCAGAATGTCCAGTTGCCTCTTGAAAAAAACCCTTTGGGTCTGAGCTGAAAGTTTACTTATTCTGTGTTTGTAAGTGTCCTGGGTTATTTCCAAGCAAGCAAGCAACAATTCTCTGCTATGATTTCTGACATCATTGTTAAACATGTGGCTGATAAACCAGAAGGAGCTGTTACTGTGTTCATTCATGCAATGTGCTTAACCCGATTCCTAAATTAACCATTATTTCCATGTGCATTATATATTGCCCCATAAACATAAACCTTGAATGGCATGCTGTATAACTCGAAAATATCCCCTCCCTCAAGATTAATACAAACCAAGTGTAGTAGGTTGTCCAAATGTTTCTATCAGATACATATGACCTGGATGATCATAAAGTTCCCCCAAAGCCACCGGATAGAGTGTCTGCCAAAATGGCTGTAATAGCTCAGTGAATGTTTGCAAATGCCCCCAAATGGCCCCCCTGATAAGAACCTTCTCATAGATGGGACTCTAGCAGCTGTATTTTATTTTAGCCTCAGTTATGGCAGCTGTAAGTTAAGAAAACGATGAGGTGGACCCCCAAATAAAAAATTTAAAGCCACAAGGAAGCCCATTCTGATAATTATTATCTTGAAATCTGCATGGGTGTAGCCTCCCAAATGTTATTGCAATACATGTTTCAGTATATCTGTTCATTCCAGGATCACAATAAGCAGATCACTTCCCTTTACAGGAACAAAGTGAGAGAAATTGGGCATGTTCTTGCTGCAGTTCCTGGTCTCCTCCCCTAGGAAGCCAAAGCAAGTTAAAGAGACGCATCCCACCTTTCCATCACCTCGGTTGACTTTCTTCACATGGTCGGCCATCACCAGCTTGTCGTTGGCAGTGGTTTGGAGTTTACGGTATTTGGGGTTCTCCTTCAACCCAAGGTATTCCCCTCGGAAAGGCTGGGGGAGGCTGAAAAGCAAACAATTTGGATTGTGATCTGTCCCATTCCTAGGGAGGTCAAGGCCTCTTGGCCTGGGCGGTATAGGTTCATGCTTTGCACTCACCTCTTAGGGTACAAACTTTTCTTCCCCTTAAAAAGTTCACTGGCACACAGCTTGTCCTGCAAGGCTTCTTTATCTTTTGGGGGAAGCTGCTCTCGATACTTCTTACACTGTACCAGAAAGGCATGGTGCAACAACAAGGGAGAGGACAAAATGTGACATTCCTTCTTATAAAGTACAGAGACCCCCCCCCCCCAAAAAAGAGGGGGGGGCTTAAAGTGGTTTGAGAACATTAGATACTGCATGTATATATTCAGCTCTGTTTAGGCATGCATGTGCACAGCCACAGACAAAGTTTTTCAAATTTTGGGTACCTGACACATAGCAGTATTCAGGGTCTTGAGGAAGTGCAGAAGGAGGGAGGTAAACGCCTGCCTACACTATGGAAGCAATAAGGAAAGCAATGCAGCTGACAAAAACAGACTGGTTCAGTCCAGTAATAATTCTTACATCCTTTGCTTCATTGTAATACTGTATTAAAAGACCCACCCCTCACTATTATAAAGCGGGAAACATGTTACACGCTAAGAATATTATACATTAGACAAAACCTGTGTGCAAGTGCTAGATTGATGAGTTTGTGTTAACCAAGGGATGATTTTTTTTTTTGCATCATTTTCCTTGTTTTGAGAAGGCATAAAAGTTGTGTGGAAACAATATTCAATGTCCCTCTTGAGAGATCAGTGAGGTACCCTCTTTGCTTCTGCACAGAAATAAAGAACTTTTAAATGCCTTCCTTGACTCTCTGCATCTTTTAGCCGTCACACGCTGTGGTGAATGAATCAGCCAAGCATTCTGGCTAACAGTTTTCCTGGTGTAGCCAGCCAGGAAGGCCGTCTGGTTGCGCTTCACAGCAGTGTCGGCACTGGGGTGATAAAACCCAGTGAGGTGTGCCCTGAACTTTTTGCGTTCGGAGTCCCTCGATACTGTGGGGGATGGAGAGGAGTTAATGGTGCGATTTGCTTTGCTTCAAAGAAGGGAACACGAAGGAGGAGATCCATTCCACCTGTGCCCAGCATTGCAGGACATTGGTGAGTAAGAAATCCTTCTTTCTTACGGCAGTAGTAGGGACTGCTCCTGGCCCAATTCAACCTTCTGTAATATGGATGAAATAAATCTGTGCAGAAATAAAGTTGTTTGTTTTTTTTAAAAAGCATCTTCCCTGACTATTGCAGCCTAGATTGAACAAATCAGCCAGGCGTTCTAGCTAACAACATAAGACTCCCTTTGACAGCTGACATGAGAAGATCCAGGATCAGGGCAACGATTAGATAAAGCTTAAGCTTATCCCAAGCAACCAGAGAAAGTGCATGGGAATGGCCACTGTTTAGTTCATAGAAAGATAAAGTGAGGGAGGAGGGAAGCATTTCAGATTTGCTCCTGCCATCTCTTTTCAACAGAGGGGGAGAGCTTTTTGAAGAATGCATTGCAGAATGTTAAGATTAAGCAAAGTGAGAGGCAGACTTTCATCCTCCAGCCCATCCATCATATCACTATTAACTACAAGCCTAAAAACAGATCAGCTTGCTTCTGAAACTCTTCAAGGAACAAAGTCCAAGAACCTGTTTTAGACTGCAAGAGCAATGGATAGAATGAGTCAAAATTAGTGCCTAACCCTCCAGTGGTGGAATATTTTCTTCAATTCTTGATTGGTATTTGTGAGAAATTGGTATGGGGCTGGAGGCCAATTGTGGTTGATCACTGACGTGGGGAGCTTGTCCTTCAGGCCCAAGAAGAATTTTTGTACCTAGAAGCAGAAGAGAAGCAGAAACTGTGAGGTCTGTGTTAGAAGGTTTCAGGTAGTCCTCCACTTACAGCAATTCATTTAGTGACCATTCAAAGTTACAACGGCACTGAAAAAATGTGACTTTTGACCATTTTTCAGCGATGACCATTGCAGCATCCCCATGACCATGTGGTCAAAATTTAGATGCTTGCTTCATATTTATGACCATTGTTATGTCTCAGGGTCATGGAATCCCCTTTTGGGACCTTCTGACAAGCAAAGTCAATGGGGAAGCTAGAGTCACTGAACAGTTGGGTTACTAACTTATCAATTGCAGTGATTGACTTAGCAATGGTGGCAAGAAAGGTTGAAAAATGGGGTGAACCCCACTTAACAAATGTTTCACTTAACAACAGATAGGTCAGACTCAATTATGGTCGTAAGTTGAGGACTACCTGTACTTATATATTCTGATTACATAATGTTTATAAATATATGCATATAAACATATAGTTCAACACTGCTATTGAACCTAAACTGAAAGAAGCTACATACATAGCTTCCTTCTAGCATTCTGAATTACAGCACACAATGTACCTCCAATCTTTAGCCAAGAAGCAGCTACTACTTGCTTTCATTGGCTTCATTCCGGAACTGGACTGCTCTGGGGCTGTTTGAAAACCATGACAAGATCTGCTTCTTTGGTTTAAGCATATATGCAAAAATTGTTCCTTCTTTTTAAACTAGGCAACTTGTAATCAGTCAGCGATATCTTGCTAGCCATTTTCCAAGTTGCAGTACATCACGTACTACTGAGAGCAAATGAGTTTTCATGGGTTCTTCATGGGTGCATGGAGATACTTTAAGCCAATAGTCTCTGAGTTTGCAAAACAAGATAAACGTTAAGTAAGATGGCTTGTGAGAAAGAATAATTGTGTGCATGTGGGTACTTTCACTGATATTATTATTTAGAATAGAATAGAATTCTTTATTGGCCAAGTGTGATTGGACACACAAGGAATTTTTCTTTGGTGCATATGCTCTCAATGTACATAAAAAGAAAAGGTACATTTGTCTAGAATCATAAGATACAACACTTAATAGTAGTCATAGGGTACAAATAAGCAATTGAATCATACTAGGAAACAATATAATAAGGATACAAGCAACAAAGTTACAGTCATAAGTGGGAGGAGATAGGTGATAGGAACAATGAGAAAAATAATAGTGATGCAGACTTAGTAAAGTTTGACAGTGTTGAGGAATTATTTGTTTAACAGAGTGATGGCGTTAGTCCTTGTGTCTAGTTGTTCTGGTCTGCAATGCTCTATAGCATCATTTTGAGGGCAGGAGTTGAAACAACGTTATGTCTAGGATGTGAGTGGTGTGTAACTATTTTCACAGCCCTCTTTTTGACTCGTGCAGTATACAGATCCTCAATGGAAGGCAGGTTGGTAGTAATTGTGTTTTTTTGTAGTTTTAATTATCCTCTGAAGTCTGTGTCTGTCTTGTTGGGTTGCAGAACCAAACCTGACAGTTATAGAAATGCAGATGACAAACTCAATAATTCCTCTGTAGAACTGTATCACAATTTGAATTTGGTAAGTGAAAATGGTGCAGTTCACAAAGCTTAGAGTCTTTTTACCTTGCCTGTAAGTTCCAAAGACCAAATCTCCTAAGCTCTTATCATGAGCTATAGACTGTCCCTTGGCTAAGCACTGGACCTCAAGTATGGGAAATTGTATACATGCAGCTATGTCAAGGCCTGTATCCTCTTATAAAGGCAAAAGTTATTATTCTAGGTCAGTGATGGTGTATGTCAAAGTTGACACACCATGTTCTGGCCAGCATACCTAAGAACAAATATTGCCAAAAGCACACCCTATTATTATGCAATTTTTGGAAGTCATGGAGGTTGCATTGGAATTGGGTAAATTCTTGCATAACCTCAAACATCTCTGAAAGTCATGTGAGAATGGGGCATGGTTTCATGTGGTCTTTGGATGCTGCAGAGGCCACATAAAAGCACTCCTCAAAGCTGCTTTGAGAATGAAGGACTTGTGTGATCCAGAGCAGCCTCAGATAAGCAGCAAGGGCCTGTCACCAGAATGAGTGATCAGAAACACTGCTCGAAGGTAAGTAGCGCACACTTCATCCCAGAGGATGCTGGACCATTGAGACAATCGTGCTGTTCCACAAGGCCCAAATATTTCTTTTTGCCAATTATGGTTCAATGTATTTTTTTCGATATGCTTTTTTTTGCTAGTTATTTTCCACTTAGAAGTCATTCCAGGAGACACTTACCAATCTTCGGTAAACAAAATTGGCAATACGGTCAGAGGCCCCAGAGCGGAAATATTTCTTATACTCCTTCCTTGTCTGTGAGGAGAAGAAATATGTGTTAGCAACATGTTATAGGAATATTATGGACAAACTTTTTATTCATACTTTCCAATGCTACCTGCTTTCTGATCTTTATCTGCTAAGATTTCTTATTGGGTAATGCACCAAGTGGTAAATCTGTGACTTTGTGCACAAAGCATACAATTCAGGACTGTACAATTGTTTCTTCCTTATGACTCTTGTATATAATATTTACACCTGTTGTTCTTGTTTTTATTTTAAGGCTACATTCTTGCACAGTTCAAATTCAAATTCAAATTTTTATTGG
Source organism: Myanophis thanlyinensis (assembly GCA_017656035.1). NCBI lineage: Eukaryota > Metazoa > Chordata > Lepidosauria > Squamata > Homalopsidae > Myanophis > Myanophis thanlyinensis. Next base: position 20,385 of record JAEANM010003176.1, read on the forward strand.
TCACATACATGGTCATACATGGTACGATATGCAGTGAAATGCTTACGTGACCGACCGCGAGTAAGTTAAGGCAAAATGGGAGGGTAGGGTAGGAAATAAGTTAGGAAATAAGTTAGGGATAGTTGGGAAGATGGGAGTGAGATACAATCGTGGTTCCTGTTATAGTCCTGAGTGTTCTTGTGGTTCCTGGTTTAGTGTCCATATTGCCTGTGGAAAGAAGCTTTTTCTCATTCTTTCTGTGTTTGCCTTCAGAGAGCGAAAACGCTTTCCCGAAGTTCCAAAGTTCTGGAAGTAGTTACCTAGTCACCTTGTTTCCATCCTCTGGGTCATTGTGGGAATTATACTATATAGTCCTCAATTTACAAACACAGTTGGCATCAGAACGTCTGTTGCTAAGTGATGCAATCATTAAGTGAGTTGTCCCTGATTTTACAATCTTTTTTGCCATGGTCATTAAATGAATCCAATAGCCATTAAGTGACTCACAGTCATTAACTGAATCCAACTTCTCCCATTGACTTTGCTTGTTGGAAGGTCCTTGGGAAGGTTACCAATGGTAATTGTATGACTCCTGGATGCTGCAAGCTTTGTAAAACTATGCCTGTTGCCAAGGGTCCAAATTTTGATCACATGACTGCAAGGATGTTGTAATGGTCATAAGTACAAAGGCTGGTTGTTAGTCACTTTTTTCAGCACTACTGTAACTTTGAATGGTTATTAAACTAATGGTTATAACTTGAGGACCACATGAATATATGAGGGGTGACAGGAAAGAAGATAGGATCTCTAAAGAAAAGAATACCCTCCACCAAGCTAGAACACCAGAGAAGAAAAAAAGGGATGACTATTAAACTGCATGGAACTAATATAAATATATGTGGATGTCACTTTTGCCTCTTCTTTCAGACAGCTGGGAAAAAGGTTTTGTGAATGTGGAAGCAACTTCTCCTGAAAAGTTGTATCTTTTAGTGTACCACATAGATTCCCATAAGGGTCAAAATTCTTGGGAAAGTCAGTTGGTATTCATTTTATACTACAGTATTACCATAGATAATGTTCAGGATAACTGTGTTGCAAAGGCAAGAGTGCATTCTAATTCATGCAGATTATTTATTTATTTATTTTATTTTATTTAGATTCTTCTACATTCAGTAAAGAAGAGTAGCTTAGGTTTTAAGCTGAACATCCTAAAAACAGAGAATTAACTAAGAGGTATGAAGAAGGGAGGGCTAATCATGGCCACTGCACCTAGATCTAGGCATGTTCTCCAACCATACCTGATAACCTTTCCAGTAAGCAGAAATTGTGGTAGCAGCCTGAGCACGACATTTCTGTTGCCTTAACTCTCGCAGGAGTTTACGAGACTGTAGAGAAAGGGAAAGGATAGATAAGAAACCCAAAGGAGACCATAGAAAAAGGGAGACAGTGAACAGATTCCATTTTCATAGTTTGCCTTGAGGCTGTTATAGTAATCAGACTCTAAGGTGCCACAGGCTCTTTGTTGTGTAAACTGTGGCACAGCAGACCTGTCAACTAGAGATTTAAGTTAAAATTAATTTTAAAAGCCAGAGATCTACTTTTATTCCAAAGGCCTCAAAAAGAAAAAGAAAGACAATTAAAAACAGCTTTTCTTTCTAACTTAAGTGACAGCTTTTGTTCATAAATAATGTCAACAAGCAAATCCTTCAATATTTCAGAAAGAGACTTTTCATAATGCACAGCCTTCAATCAGAAAAGAGCTGGAAGGAATCTTGGAGGTCTAGTCCAACCCTTTGCTCAAGCAAAAGACCCTATACATTTGAGACAAGTAGCTGTCCAGTCTCTTCTTAAAAGCCTCCAGTGATGGAGTGCCCACAATTTATCAACGCAAGCTGTTCTACCATTAATTGTTCTCGCTGTTAGGAAGTTTCTCCTTAATTCCAGGTTGCTTCTCTCCTTGATCAGTTTCCATCCATTGTTTCTTATCCTGCTTTCTGGTGCTTTGGGAAATAAGTTGACCCCCTCTTCTTTGTGGCAGTCCCTCAAATACTGGAATCATCACTGCTATCATTGTCACCCTTAGTCCTTCTTTTCTCTAGCTAGCCATACCTAATTCCTGCAATCATTCTTTATAGGTTAATTAAATTAACATAATTAAAACTTACATTTTTAATTATGGTAATTTAATTTATAAAAATTAAATTATATATATAATAAATTTTTGTTGTTTTTTGTTGCAAAGTCATGTCCACCTCATCGCGACCCCTTGGACAATATTCCTCCAAGCCTTCCTGTCCTTTACCATCTCCTGGAGTCCATTTAAGTTCATGCCGACTGCTTCAGTGACTTCATCCAACCACCTCATTCTCTGCCGTCCTCTTCTTCTTTTGCCCTCAGATGTTCCCAGCATTAGGCTCTTCTCCAGTGAGTCCTTCCTTCTCAGTAGGTGGCCAAAGTATTTGAGTTTCATCTTCAGGATCTGGCCTTCTAAAGAGCAGTCAGGGTTGATCTCCTCTAGGA
>JAEANM010003178.1:0-22882 GCA_017656035.1 Myanophis thanlyinensis
ATGTGGCTCTCAAAAGAAATTTCAATCTTGTACTGTTGATATTTGGCTCTTTTGACTAATGAGTTTGCCGACCACTGGCCTAGAATATAATAAAGCATTTTAACATTGGTCACTCCCATTGGCTGGTGTGAGCTTAATTGGATTCCGGGGGATAGTAGATAATAGAAAGGTCTGGAGGAACATTGTCCATGGGGTCATGATGGGTCAGACACGACTTCGCAACTAACAACAAAATATATGTTGAATTTACAGCTGGAATTTTAGAATAGGCCATAAAGTCCAACCCCCTACTCAGTGTAGAAATCCAGACCAAAGCATTCTGATGGCTCTGTACCTTCCACTTTAACTCATTCAAAGAAGTCCACCAATTTTGGGGGTAATTGATTCTTCTGTCAAAGTGCTCTTACTGTGAGGAACCTGTTTCTAACGTTCAGTCTGATTCTGCTTTCCTGAAAATTAAATCTATTATTCCACATCCTGCAGTCTGGGACAAGAGAGGATTTTCTAATGTGACATCATTTCAAGTATTTGAATAGTACTATCATTCAGTTCTCTTTTCTGAAGGCCACCTACAATATCTTTTCATAGGCATAGATTTAACTATTTCCAATTTCTCTGAATCCTTTTTAAAAGATTGGGTTCAGAACTGAAAGTAAATACTCAAGGTAAGGCTTGATCGAAACAAAATAAAATGGAACAATTGCTTCTCTGGAATTAGAAATTATATTTGCATTGATGCTGTCTCAAATGGCAATTGTCTTTTTTGCAGGCACATCACACTGCTGACTCATATTCAGATACAAATAACCCCAAAGGTACAAACCTGGCAAGAACCATCTGCTTCCACCTTAAAGAGAATTGATACATAAACTATTGTGGAGAGGCAAAATTTCACTCCCAAAAGTTCAGGCATAAAAGTGTTCAAAGAAAATCTAAGAAGATTCTGTTTTCAGATGGGATTTTAAACAAGGCAAGCACTGCTCCATTTTGCCTGTTTCTTCTTTTCTCTTACAGGAAGAGCAGAGCCATTCCTTTTAACTGGATTAAAAAAACAGATACAGAAAATCCCCAATCCCCAGAAATATATAGAGAACAGTAGAAATAAATAAGTAGAGTGACATTTCTGTTTGAGAAGTTTCTATACATATTTCTCAGCTGACTCCCAAAGGCTGCAAGAGATTAGCCAAGAATCCATTAACTTAGAAAATTAGAAAGAAAAAGTATGGAGTTTCTGGAACAGAGATCTTTTTTCTTTACACTGCAGTATGCAAATCACATTTTGTTTTAAGTCTTAATTCTTGCCTGCAATCAAGCTTCAAATCTAGCTGAGCAATTTCTGGGGTTGAATAAATGGTTTTTGAAAAGGACAGAAGAAATGGCCTTGAAGGACAGGGGGAAGAGCAATGGTCAGATAAAAGAGGTCTGAATCTGTGCCAGAAAATAATGTGAGTCAATGTCTCAGACAAGCCCCTGCTAGTTCATATGGAGATAAAGCAAGGAATGGGGAAGTGCTTTCAGACTTGCAAAATTATAATAAAAGTATCACTGACCTACATGACATTGGTTTTCCGATCTGGCCTACTTTGAAGTGTGACATCTTTACAGCTTGAGCCTAAGTAAGAAGCTTCAAAATCCAATGTTTTTTCAAGTACTATTACCTTTGAGCATGACTTTTATTTGCCAAGTGAGTAACTGCACTCTGGTCTGTTAAAGTTCACTATTCTAAAAATAATTTGGAATATTATTTCTGTCTTCTAGGGTTATTAGAATTTTCAAAAATAAATATATAAGAGTTTGACCATTCAACCACAGAAGTTTCCTCAGTACTTAGGATACAATTCATATGGTCCTAGAGATTTAAATTCAAGGAAAGAGGGAGTCACTTATCACACTTCTATCACGCTCAAATATCAAACCTCCCCTTTATTCTGCCCTTAACACTTAATTGAAGGAACATACTATATTAAAAAAAAGACTTAAACAAAACAGGATTTGTACAGTTCTGGATCTTCTCTGTCACCTGCTAATATTTTGCTTTTTTTGTTGACTGGCTGGTATATTGATTTTTAAAAAAATATTTTCTATATATCTCCTCCCCGTGTTTATTCTTAGCATAGTTTGCTGGCTTCAATTCATTCTGAGATTTAGTTATTTCGACACGATCTCTACGGTTCTAGGTCACCTGCTCATATTTTTTCACTGTGATCTGCCTTTCTTACTTTTTATTTCTTTTCAGATCTTCACTAAACTTCTTTGGGAAGTTACATTGGTTTCTTTGGCTGTCTTCTGTTTTTTTCCTCCCTCTCTTGCTGGAATTGCTTGCAGTTGTGCTTTTAATACTGTCTAGAAACTCCCCCAAATTTGTTCAAAATAGTTTTTCCTGCCATGGTGCCCTCCTTTCAGAGGTTATTAAAATCTACTATTTTAAAGTACAATGTACATGCTTGACTACATTCAATTCTGGTTTCCCTTAAAATCAGGAATTCTGGTGTTATATTATCATTTTCTTACAATGATCTTACTATGATACATACGTATTTTAAACTAAACATTTTCTATTTATTAATATCAAGTCAAGGATAGCTGAATCCTCTTATGTCTTCTCCCACTCTCTGAAACAATAATTTCAACACAAATCTTTAAAAGAAATCAGGAATTTCCTGGAAGTAATATGATTGGCAGAGTTTCTCTCCCGGTATATTTTGGAGTAATTAAAATCTCTCATCACTTCAAGCTTTGTCCTTCTTTGAAAGTTCTGCAGTTTGTTTTGGGAGAATTCCACCCATATTGTCTCCTTGGTTGAGAAGACAGCGATAGGATTAACAACATAATTGTTTTTATTTAGTCCTCCATTTATTTTAATTTTAGATGCTCTTTGCATCAATGCCAAATTTATTCAATGACTTTTCTAAGCAGAATGAGCAGTTTTCACAGAACAATGAAACTTTCCCTTATAAATTACTTTCTTTTGAACAAATGACTTCCTTCAACCAAAGATTGACCAAACACATTTTACCAGTATGCAATCCATCTTGTGGCAGCAGTTCATCATCTTAATACATAGATCATGAACCCAGAAACCAAATCTCTTCTATCAAGGTTATTTATGTAGCGAGTTTGTTCTATTGTTGTTCTCATTTCAATTGTCTTTCAGGGATGGGAAGGTTGGATGAAAATAGAACCCAAATCCCAAGGTCTTGACATCCTGTGATTTTCAAAATATCTGGTGAGACAGCTATAGTGGTTTCATATATCTCAGAGGGAATGGATAATTGTCAATGGACTTTGATAACTCTGGGAAGTTGTTCTGCCATGCCCTTGAGCTTTGCTCTTGGCAGAATGTATACTTCAGAAGCAATTGAATACAGTCAGTGTATGTTTAAGTCCTCATAGTTGTGAGTCATCAATGACTATGATTTTTCTTTTTGACTTTTCATACAGCATAGATGGATTTGTTTCTGCCCATTAGGGAGCCACTATTATGTCTCCTGTTCTACACAATCTTTCTATCTGAACACTCAGAGCATGTTTCATCTTAAAGGGCTTAAAACCTGTTTGAGTTCTATTAGCGGAAATTTTTTTCTGGGTTTTTTTTTGGGGGGGGGGGTTGCTTCTGGCTATTATTATTCATCCATTGGACGTCTATCTGCCTTACAAAGGGTTGCTATACAAATTTCTTTCTCTGAAATAATAAATCCTCCTTGTGAACTAAAGTATGACTTTCTCTTTCTTAGCTGTTTTGAACCTTGGGAATGGGTCTTGATAATTACAAAGCAACTTTCAATAGTTAGATCACACCGGATCCAGACTTAACAACTGCAATTGTAGTGAAAGATATCTGAAAACAGCAGGGAGGTGTAGACTTATATAATGTTACTAGGTTCTGCACAGCAGTGTTTAAAATACATCAGATGATGACCTGTACCATAAACTAGACCTAAATGAGCATCTAATTCATAGTAGAGTGCTTTGTAATTTGGTATACTCACCTTTACACTTCCTGCATCCATCTAATGCTCCTTCCCCCCTTTTAGATTCTTTTTAGAATCTTTTTAAATTTTATTATAAAATAATATATGCTCTTTTAGCTTTTAAACTTATTATTTTAGATTCTGATGTACCTTTTATGTTTTTAATTGACTGTACCCCACCCTCCTTATGCTGGTCCATAACCATAATAAAGATTTGATTAATTGTAGAAAGGGCTGATATTTGATTTATTCCTGTAGCTGCCCAAAATCTATTCTAGAACATTTAGGAATTTCCCAGTGTTATAGAAACAATATGGAGGAAATCAGTGAAAAACATCTCCCTTCCAGAACACCCTATTCTGGAGTGTATATTGTTCCTGCAAATGTAATTATTTCTTGCGCTGATGAAGCAATCGGACTAGATCCAGCCCACTGTCTCCAGATTAGTTGATAAATAGCCTGCTTTATTACTTGCAGATGTGTGCATTATTATTCTAGCCCAGGAATGTAAAGAGTTGCCAGTAAGGAACAAAAGACCACCAGCTTAACTTTAAATAAAATAAAAAATGTACGGTAATTCTTCCTCAAAATGGCAGCTGTGAGACTTCAACTGTGTAAACAGCGACTCCAATGGACATTGTCAGATATAATTACACAGAATTAATGAAGCATTCCTGAGTGGCTGTCAATATTAGAATTCAGGTGTGTGTGAAATGCAATGCTCAGTCATGTTTTAAGTCTGGATTTACTTTAATTAAATAGATTTTGCAAACATGCTGGAAGGAGAACAAAATATGCTTTTGACTTTGAAAGAGACATTTATCAATTCTGAGAGCAGTGATTCTCAGAAATCAATACTATAGTCTGCAACTAGAAATCTAAAAATTCATAATGAACTTGTAAAATAAATATATGTATACACCTTTCTATTTTATTTATTGTTAATGGCAGGAGTTTCAAAAACAAATTCTGGAAAAAGTGTTAAGGAATGAGGATTGAAAACCATTTGGATCACAGTCTGAGGGTAAGGAGAAAAATGTAAGATGGGTTGGCTGGCAAAGGAGACAATAGATCCCTCTTCCAGCAATGAGCATCACTGATTAAGAATTGTAAAACTTTATCGGCTAAAGTTAGAAATATAAAAAAAAGTCAGGAAGAAAAAAAAGGAGAGGACAAATGAACAATCATTTTCTGAAAATTCTAATCCCTGTCAGTTGCTTTCTCCACTCAGAATCTCACACAAACCAGAGCAAACTCATACTGTAGCTCTGATCTCAATCCAATATATTAAAGTTATTCTGTACTATATAGTGTAGTACAGCTTTGTCAATTCTAATATTTTGTTCCAATTTATTAGATTCCAGGCCAGTCCTGCTAGATTTGCCCTTACCTGATTTTCAATCAGCCTCTGAGAAAAACACACCCCAAAAGAGAAAGACAAGATGGAGTCCCCCTCCTCTTATAAATACCCATCTAAGAAAAGAAACCCACCCTTCTGATCAGCTCCTTTGTATTTTGTTTCTTTCTTCTTCCACCTATTACCTGCACAGAGAGATCACAAGATTTTCCTTTAACCCTTTATCCTCGAAGTGGATTTTCCCACATTCATTACAAGGCAGGACTATCTAAATGAAAAAGGTATTAATCCTTTTCAGTGTTTGGTGTATTAGTATCTGGAGAGCAACCAGCCTTCTTGGGTTGAGAGAAAAAAAACTGTAGGAAGACTATAACCAATGCTTAGATGAATATTGTTGAAATACTGATTTACAGTCCTGTTATTCTCATGTGCTGTGTTCAATACAAAAAAAAGGCTTTGATCAGAAGCCTTTTAGTTCTTTGTAGGGACTATGCTACTTTGATTTACTACAGTGAATAAAGCACCAGGCTAGAAATGGAAAATTAAGGAGTTCCAGTCCCACCTCAGGCACAAAGCAGTCAGTCACTCTCTCTCAGCCCTAGAAGCAGGCAAGGGCAAACTGCTTCTGAAATCTTACCAAGAAAATTGCAAGTAGTTGCCAGAACACTGACTTGAAAGGTGGAGGAGAGGAGGCAATGACTGAAAATACTTTATTTTGTAGAAGCCATACTATTTTCTCCCAGCTAAGTCATATCTTTATTATTTGATGTAAGTTGTTTCCCAAAGTATTTGTATTTATATTGTTATTTTACCTCATTTTCCCCTTCAAACACCTAAAGGCTAAATTTGGTTATGCAAAACTATAATAGTACCCAAAGCAAGCCAACCACAAAAAGCTAGTAATAAAACTGCTACAATAAGCCTACAAACAGAACCTTGATTCCCTACTAATCCTTTCATTATTTACATTATGCTTTTTGATACCTGTTATCATTTTTAAAAATAAAGTACAACTGTTCCTTTTGGGAAATCATTGATATGCACAGGAAGAAGATAGCCTATAAAACATGGACTTCACCAGTGAAGCATTTTCAATGTATTGAAACCTTGAGGGTTTCCCTCTTTTAGGATCCTGTCAGTTCACCACTAAAAGGAACAGAGACCGCAAACTGCCACCACTCTTTTTTACATTTTGCTTTTGAGTTTCCCACTCATGTACTGAATCTCAAGGACATCTTGTGTCCCATGCTTCAAGTCAATTTTTGACTCCTAGTGATGTCCTGGATAAGTCCCTGCAAGTTTTCTCTGAAAGATTTCATAAGTAGTTTGCCATTGCCTGCTCCCTAGGGCAATGGACTGGGCCAACCTTCAAGCCTACAGTGGGACTAGATCTCCCAGTTTCTAGCCCATTGCCTTAACCACTGCACCAAACCGGCTACACTCTCCAGGACTGTAAACAAATTCTGATCTTCCCATCCCAATCCCAATATGATTTTTATTGCACTAGTCTCACAATAGCCTTACAGAAGATGGCATGTCCAAGATGACCAGTCTATGACTTCCAAAGTGAGGAGGCTCTCAAGACTTTCAATCTCGAATAATCTAAACCAATGTTTACTAATTTGGCCATTTTAACGCGTGCAATTCTCGGTATTCCCCAGCTGGAATCCTGGGATGTATTTTTATTTGGCATCTACAAAGTTACCAGATTTGCAAAACACTGATCTAAAGTGTAGTCCGGAAGCCATGCTGGCTCTGATGTTGCTGGTAAACTGGCTTAACTCGGTTACCTTCCTTCCTTCCTTTTCCACGTTTGGGACCCGTTTAAAAGAGCCGATCCTCTCCGGCTGGAAGGAACTTAGAGCTAATCGATGCAAGCTGTCTGATCGGCGTGCGACCGACCATGCCTAGGTTCAGATGAGGGGGCGGGGCAAAAGCCCGGACGCCTTTGCGCGGCAAATCCAACCAGGGAAGAAACACACACACACACAAAAAAAGGAGCCGGCGCGTTCGAGTAGCTGTCTCGCTTCTCGAGCCTGGTTGCTGGGGAGACTTTGCGGGATCGTCTTCGCGGTTTACCGTCCGACTCCTGTTTTTTTCCTCTTTGCCGGAAAGCAGTTGCCGGACACTCCGCTTTTAATCGCCCAGGGCGGACCTCTCCACCTCTCCATTATAGCTTAAGGAGCTGCCGCCAGCAGTTCCTGCTCCTTCCGGAGCTGTTCGGGAAAGCTTCGGGATTCATCTGGAGCATTTCTCTCTGTCCCGGGGCTACGGTGGGTCGTTTCCCTTCTTGCCTTCCCTGCACGAAGTTCCTTTCCCGCGACTCTTAAATGCCGCCGGTGCAACGCGTCTTCTTTCCCTGTCCCTAAAACCCTGCGCAGATGGGACGTAGCTCTGCAGGGAGAACATGGTAAGCGGGGCTTCCCAGGAAAGGAGCTTTTTAATTTTTTTTTAAATTTGTTAAAACTTTCTAAATCCGTCCCGCTCAGAGTTTGCGATTTTGGGCAGTGTTCAAAAGAGAAAAAAGTATTAATGAACCGCTGCCATCTCCGCCTCCCAAAAGCAAAAACATACACAAAATTGAGGTCGGAGATAAAATCATATAGGTACATTATCTCTATCGTGATTGTCCTCTATCCTCTGTTGTCCTCTATTGTGTACACCTGGTCCATAGGACGTTTGTGCTCCGTGGAAGGCCAACGGTGTTGGCATCTGAACCTGGAGGGGGGAGTTTTCTCCAAAGGACAGATGCAACTACTGAGGTATGCGTCCTTGGGTCCCAAATTCAAATTTATTGGTCACATACACAGTCATACATGGTACGATATGCCGCCCACGACCGCGAGTAAGTTAAGGCAAAATGGGAGGATGGGGTAGGAAATAAGTTAGGGATAGTTGGGAAGGTAGGAGTTAGATGCAGTCATGGTTCCTGTTATAGTCCTGAGTGTTCTTGTGGTTCCTGGTTTAGTGTCTGTATTGCCTGTGGAAAAAAGCTTTTTCTCATTCTCTCTCTGTTTGTTCACAAAACAGTTGTTTATCTGTGTCATTGTGCTTTGGACAGTCGAAGTTTCTGGGCAGTGTTCAAAGGCGACCCCATGTGCAGTGCAGTGCAAAAGTCTAACCAGAAGTGTCTAAGACAGTGATGGCAAACCTATGGCACGGATGCCACAGGGGGCACACAGAGCCATCTTGCTGGACACACAAGCTGTCAACCAACTTACCTCCAGCTGAGCATGCACATGCGTTTGCGCATGCAAGCATGCACGATTGCAGAGACCCATCTGGTTTTCGGGCCTCCACTGTGCATGCACGCGATTGCAGCAGAAAATCTAGCTGGTCTTCGGAGCTCTCCTGCGCATGCACTGCAATTGTTCATGTGTGCATGAGTGCCTACACACAGTGTGCATGCATTGCACATGTAAAAGCTGCATGCATGTGCAGATGGTGCTGTTTGTTGTACATGCAGTGCATGTGGAGGAGCTGTACGCAAGTGCGAATGGCATGTGCAAAGCACGTACTTTTTTGGCACTCGGTAAGTAAAAGGTTTGCCACCACTGGTCTAAGACATAAGAGATGGTGAGCTAGGCTTCTAATTCAGAAACAGATGCAATTGATGCACAATGCACAGAGGCCCTATGGGCCATGGTTGCCATCTGCTGCCCATTGTTAGACAGGTATTGATAGATGATGATAAATGTGCTCTAATTCTGAGGTATAGCTCAACTACTTCATATTTGCATTCAAATGTTTCTGAATTATGGTCAATGTATTCTACAGAATAAATAGGTTTAATTGTTTCTGTTTGTAGAGGAGAAGTTTAGCTCCCAGTCAGCTGGCCAAGAGAAAACCTGGAGGTGATGGCTCTGGAGAGGATGAGGACTGGTACCCTGAAGCAGTAAGTATCCTTTCTTAATTAATTTAAATGCTCCCTCTCTTCTGTCAGGGCATTCAAAGAGGCCAATGTGAAGTTTCCAGGAAGAGATTATTACTAGATTTGATTATTTAATCAGTTGTCTTATCCTTTCCTTTTATTGAACTCTCTAAATGTTAATACTCCTCACTGTGAAATTAGATATACTCTATGGATGAGTGATACGTCAGATCTACTCAGATCTGACTATGGAGTAGTATTAGTATAAATTCTGATATAGGCTGGTCTGTGAACAAAAAAGTTTTACAACTAGATCTTTATGACTTTTTTTATAGTGCTTATGAAGTTCCAATAACTACTACCAGTAATGGTAATAATAGTAATTTGATATTGTAGTTTGTTGGCATGGTTTACATATTGCTAACAAACAAGAGTTCATAGGTAGATTCACAAGTGTTATACTTCATTGCAGGCAGGCAAATCTTGATGCAATTTGTCTGGTCTATTCTAGACTCCAAAGAGGCAGAAACATAACACCAAGACTGATATCCAGGAATGTTATTTATCTACTTTCCGAAAACCTTTGACTCAGTTAACCAATCGAATTCACTGCCTTGATGGTAGTAAACATGTAAGTGACATTTATAATTTCTTAAGATTTGGCATAATCTTTTTACTCTTATTGGATCATATCTCTTTTATTAATGACTCTGGTAAAGAGAGATTGCATCATATGGTGAATTGACATATCTCTTGTATGATGGGAGATCTAAGTTGCTTTTTAATTTTGTACCTTAGAATATTTTATATATTATGAAAAAAGATTTGGGTTTTTAAAATCTTGAAATGAGACATAAATCGCAGGATCTGTTCAAACTTCACACTATAATTAATAACACATGTCTGTTCAATCTTAAATGTATTTACCTCAACATAAATCTAGTGGTATCAGTGCAATGTTGTCTAAGATTACTTATTGATGAGTTTAAATGATATTTTAATGACTATCACTTTAAATTCTAGGAGGCCTTTATCCGTAGCATTTTATCAAAACCTTTCAAGGTTCCTATTCCAAATTACACAGGTAATGTGGTTCTTTTTTAAGAATCAAATCTTCTCTAATCTCTTTAAATATGATTTTTTTTTACAAATTGCTGTTTCACTTGAACTAGATTGCCATACTCCCCTGGGATCCTAAATACATAGTAATTATTTATAAAACTTGCTCTGAGCCAAGTTTACACCACAAAAGGAAAAAACTGAAAATTATTGTCATAAAGCATTAATGCTACTGGTAGATTATTAATAGGTAGATTAATCTACTGGTAGATTGTTACATAGGAATAATGAAAGCAAAAAAAATGATGTCAAATCCCTCTCCCTCCAAACAACACAAAAACCCAGTTTGATCAAATGGTTAGAGCACAAGGCTAGAAACCAGGAAATTCTAGTTCTAGCTTTGTGCACATTAAGCATGAAACCCAGCTAGGTGACTTTGGGCAGGTCATTTTGAGACCACAATGGGAAAAAAAGGAAGAAGAAAGAATATTATGCACGCCCATTCCCTTGAGGTACTTATAAAGTAATAAAGGCAGGATAAAAATCTAATAAAACACAAACTTGTTCAAACAACCAAATTATAAATTAATCAGTTTTCATGTCATATTTTATTTTCTGAGACACACTGTGTAAGCAAAGTCCTATTTATAATTTTTCCATCTTGATGCTCTGTGTTTTGTTATGCTTGATATTTTTTTTTTTTTTGCAACTGTCTCCTAGAAACCCTCCAAGATATCATTATATTGATTTTCATTGGTGTTTAGAGTCTGGGTTTTGAATTGATTCTCAAATTTCTTTGCAAAGCTGTTTATGTGTCTTAAGAGCTTTTCTGGTTCATTACAATATTCCTTTTCTGAATATTGTAATTAAATCATTAATTCACATAATAGTTTATAACATTAGCAAAACAAAAGGGATTCCTTGCGTAATCTGTCACCTACTGTTTCATTTATATAAACAGAACTATTTGAGAAACCAGCCTAAAATTCACAAATAATTCAAGCATTGGCCTTGTAACTAAGGTCACTCCCCCACCCCCTTGGATCTTCATCAGTGATAAACATCCATGCTAGTGAAAGAGACTGGTAGGTTGAAGGAAATGGTTAATTAATGCTAGTCCCCTCTTTCAGCTGAAGTAGCCATCCATGAGATGAAGAATAGAATTTTTGAATTTTCATGACTGCTGCTCTGTACTTACATGGCCACATGAAAATGTCAGTAGCCTAATGAAAATGATATACTATCCTGTTTATAAAATGCAGTTCACTTATTTCACTTAGTCTTTTTCAGTTTTAGTGTCATCACTAAATTCTGTATAAAAAGAAGATTAAATGCAATGAACCTCACTTGACTAGACAATCTGACCCCATAGTATATATATAAAATATATATAAAACACACACTAACCGCATCCAGCAAGGGCCTCCAGCCATCCCAACCTAAGGCTTGGAGAAACAATTGGGTATTATAGGTATTCTAGAACACCTTCAGGTTGGGCCACTTAGATTTCAGGGAGGGCCTTGTTCCAGAAAGCAGGCATGATGACATATTTCTCACGTAGACCTCAATTTCATTGAAAGTGAAGTCAACATATTGTTGTAGAAATCTCAGTTTTGATTCCATATATTGAAAATGAAATGGTTAGATTAACTGCTTTCTTTGAATGATCTTTCAGGCCCCCTGGGATTGAGAGCACTGGGCATCAAACGTGCAGGAGTTAGGCATGCTCTCCATGATCCTTTTGAAGAGGGGGCTCTGGTTCTATACGAACCACCACCTCTGAGTGCTCATGATCAACTGAAAGTAGACAAGTAAGTTTTCACACTTAACTTATTCCAGGGATACTACTTATCAGTCACTTTAAGTTGGTTTTCATTAAAGATTTGATTTAAATTTTAACCCTGAACTGATGTGGAAGCTTAGTATAAACAGTCATGTATAACATAAATATTAGGCTTACTTAGTTAATGTAACTATTCAGTTCAGATCCAGTTTGCAATAAGACTCCTACTCAAAGAGCAGGTTGCAGGCATGATTAAGAGAGCCTTTGTACAGCTTTGGTTTGTGTGCCAGTTGTGACCCTTCCTGGATCTTGACTCCCTGTGCTCAAGCCCTGGTCATCTCTTGTATAGACTACTGCAATATAGTGTACATGGGGCTACGCCTGAATTCCATCCAGAAGCTTCAGCTGGTTCAAAGTACAGCAACAACAGCAGTTTTTTGGGCGCCTCGAGTGGCCCATATTATACCTCTCTTCTGTGAGCTGCACTGGCTACCAGTATTCTTCCAGATGCAGTTGAAGGTGTTAGTTATGACCTTTAAAGCCCTTAATGGCATAGGTCAGGGCTACTTGATGATCTAACTCCTCTTGCTAGAGAAGTCCATCCAATTTGTCCTGGCAGAGACGACCTATTGTGGATCCCATTAGTCAAAGAACTCTTGACTGTTGGGATCCCAAAGAAGACCCTCGTCTGTCATAATGCCTGACCTTTGGACTATCCTACCCTCCAAAGTGAGATCTGTATCCACCCTCCTAACTGGAGACTTGGCTTGACCAGTTAGCCTGGGGATTCAATGAAGGAGTACCATTAGAGGTGACTACTAGATTTATAGCAAACTCTACATCCTCTCATCTTTTATTCTTATATCATTGTTTTCCTTTTTATTGTTTATTCTATTGTTCTGTTACTTTATTACCATCATATTTACACTTCTTTTCATTTCTCCATTTTTATTTTTATAAACTGCTTAGAATAGCCCCATGGTGAGATACATGCACCAAATAAATTTAACAAATAAATAAGACAAATTCAATATTAGTTGATCGACCCAGAGAAGTACCAATATGTAGCTAAAAGCCTACAGATTAAATTGATTTGTTACTTAGTAATCATTTACCAATTGTAATACACAATATGTTCAGTCTAAGCTTTTTAAACTGTTCTATTAGCTTTGAACTGGATTGCTTCCAGTGAATTCTGGAGAGTAGAATACAACTGTATTATACGAGTCTAATACATTGTCAGCAGTCATCCCCAGTGAATTCTGGAGAGTAGAATACAACTGTACTATACAAGTCTAATACATTGTCAGCACTAATCCCCACATCCTCTGAGGATATGTCCCAGAATATCTCTTGTAAGGTTTATATTTCCTTAGATCTGTGCTTTGTTTGCTTCTTGAAGGGATAAAACGCCTGTTCATGTTGTGGTAGATCCTTGTCTTAGCCGTGTTTTACGACCTCATCAGAGAGAGGTGAGTACAGTGGGAAGCTATAGCAGTAAGTAGTATAGTCAGCCTTGGGCTCTTGGCAAGTGGCAGGTACTGCATGTATGATGGTTGCAGCATCACAGGGTTGGGTCACGAGATCACCATTTTCAGCCTTCCCAGAGGGTTTCTGACAAGCAATGGAGGGGGGGGAAGCAAGATCACTGTCAGAAATGATGATTAATTAATCAACGCCAGAGACAACTGAACAAGCAATCATAAAAAAATTATTAAAAATAATATAGAACAGAAAAACAATCCATTTACAAATGGGGCCCCTTCCATAGAAAATGATTGGAACGGTCAGAAAGGGCGATAGCCATATTGCAGTTATAGCTTAAATACAGTAATAATACAATACATGCCCCCCAGGTCTGCCCCTTCAACAGTATTGGCTAAATCAATATGCGTAGATTATACATCAGCGATTGCCATAGTAGTGTTGTTTGTTGTTGGGTTCACAATCTTGCCAATCCCTCCTAACAATGCTTGGCATACAATCTGTTTATTGTACTCTTATATAACTTCATAATAACAGTACAAAGTAATATGTCCTGCTCTGTTCCACAAATAACTCAAAAAAGTCCCTCAAAAAAAACCCTGTTGTAAACCATACATTGTATGCATAACTGGCCACTGTTTTTACATGTGATGCTTCTTGAGTTTGAGATCTTTTGAATACTGTAATTTTGAAGTCCACAAATGATAAACTCCTGGTTAAGTATGTGATTTCCACCGTGTAGAATTGTTCATTGCCCCTGTAAATGGTTAGATATTGGGCTCTACAATTTAGTTAGATTAATTCAGTATAATTTAAAATATTCTGTACACCTATTTAAATTGAACTCAAGCACTTTCATACAGGGAGTGAAGTTCCTGTGGGAATGTGTTACGAGCCGTCGGATCCCCGGAAGTCATGGCTGCATCATGGCAGACGAGATGGGTCTAGGAAAGACCTTGCAATGTATCACTTTGATTTGGACACTTTTGCGCCAAAGCCCGGACTGCAAGCCCGAAATTGACAAGGCAATTGTGGTTGCGCCTTCCAGCCTGGTGAAAAACTGGTACAATGAGGTGGGCAAATGGCTTGGAGGAAGAATCCAGCCACTGGCTATTGATGGAGGCTCTAAAGAGGACATTGATAATAAGCTAGGTATAAATGCTACTCAATACGCAGCTGTTGGAAAGCAAGGAGAGTGTTTTAACTGAACTGACAATATGTTTTAGACTAAACTGTATAGTGATAGGGATTTTTTTTTTTAGCAGAAGATGTACTGAAGATGATTGCTGAGGTTAAATGGTCTAATTAGAACTTTTATAATTATGAATTAAGAAAGAGCAGAGGCTATAGAAAAAGCATATTAGCTGCCACACTTTTCAAATTGCTTAAAGAAATCCCATTGAAATAAATGAGACTTAAGTATGTTGATATTCATGGGTTTATTCTGAGAATGGCAAAATCTGATTTTAAACCAGTGATAAATTAAGGATAGGTTGATAGGCCAGAGCTCTGTCCTGACTTAGCTGTTAAGTTACTTTGAATAATTGAATACTACACAGTATTTTTCAGATCTAAAGCAATACAGAAGTTGGGGAATATCAGAAAGTAGATTGATTAGACTGCAGGGATGGAAAGTGTAAAAGCCTATAACCTTTGGAGGATAAATTACTCATTTTAAGAAATTCTAATGCCTGGATGCAAGTTTCCTTTCAGTTGCACCCCTTTGTATTTATTAAATTATCTCTGCTTTTAAAGACATTATTTATCTTTATTCCTTTGCCGTTTTAATTTTTTCCTGATAGTTGGATTCGTGAACCAGCGAGGCCGTAGAATCCCATCCCCCATCCTGATAATTTCCTATGAAACTTTCCGTCTCCATGCAGAAGCTGTCAAGAAAGGGAGTGTTGGGTTGGTCATATGTGATGAGGTAATGAGTTCTTTGAAATAACCATTAAAAAAAAAAAACCAACCTAAATATCAGCAGTGAGGGAATGGGTTTTGCACTTGCAACTTACTATTATGAGCACTTTTTCTCCAAGATCCCAATTCTAAGGCATACTTCAATTTTTGTTTCTGAGAATCCAATTTTCTTAGCTATGTGTGACAACTGGTAAAACCCTGATTGTTTTGCTTTGATCTGTCATAGTCTTTCACCCAAGTAGTAGATGTTCCTTTATTTTTTGACTGCAATCACCATCCTTGAGAGCTTTTAAACATAGGAAAGTAACATTTGTTTACTACTTCATCTTGACCTGTTTGCATTGGATTCACTCTGCCTATTGGCGTAGGTTTAGAATGTGGTATTGTGGTTTTTTTTAACTTTTCCATATTTACCATATGTTTCCTTAAGTCTTTCCCATTTCCAGCTTTCAGAGTAGTATCATCAGCGCCTCTGAGATTGTTGGAGTTTCTTCCAGCAGTTTTAATTCCAATTTCTGTTCCTACTAATCAGCTATTTCTTCATAGATTCATAATTCTGCATAGACTTAAATAACTAAGGTGACTTAGCCCCCCCTCCCCCCCCCTGAGAGAATTACACAAAGAAATAGATATAATACGGGCACAATTTTGTATTCTTAGGAGCTTGGATTTCTAAGCAAAATCCAAACTGGTCATCAAATTTTCAAATCAAAGCTTTACAAAATAACTATCCTAATGGAAAATTGATCTGATCATCCAAGTCTCCTTTAGTGTTTTGTCCCACTTCAATGAAATTGGGCCCATTGGCAACCTTCATTGGTACAATCCTCCATAGCTTTTCAGTATCTGTTGCTAGCTTTGTCTCCCAAAATATGGCCTTGTTCAATTCATTTGTGCTTCTGCCCATTTTTCATTAGCAGGAGACAAAACAGTAGGCTCTGCTTAACCAGGTGAATACAATGGGCTTGACTGAAACCTTTTTACTGAAGGAACAGAAAGAAAAGACAGGTCCAGGCAGGTGGCTCATTGTGCTGAGAATTAAATCCTGTTTGAAGAAAAGACCAGTGCTGTTGGCAATACTACTATACGGAGTTATTTCTTTTCTTCCTTCTAAAGTAGACTTCCAAAACATGATTTCTCAATTCCAGTCAAGGAAAAGTTAACTGTTTGTGATGGGTTTTAAAACTGAAAGGTGACATGAAGTAATTATCACATTGCTGACTTTCTTCCTTGATTAAATATAGGATACATCCAATCCTATAATTTTGAAAGAAACAAAATATGGCTATTAAATATATTCAGGACTAATGGACTCATTTAAACTAATGGTATGTGACTTAAACTGATGATTTTATTGCTAGGGTGGATAGGATCAGTGAAAATTACTCCATGGATTTGAACATGGGATCTTTTGCCTGCCAAACATGTATATGTTTCACATGTTCATTGGAGATCAGAAGAAAACAAGTGCATATATGTTTTCTCATCTATATAACCTGAGTAATGATTGCACCAAGAGGATTTAATGTATTTTAATATTGATGATAGAAGGATATGTATCTGTACACTGAACTAGAAGCCTTTTTAGCATCTTTTAAATGAGAGATTTGGTTAATTAACTCTAGCAGCAGAGTAATCAATAACCAATAAATATAGCTTTAATTTAATCACACACATTACAAATGATACAGCTTGTTGCCTTGAACTATGAACATTTGTGCATCTAATATATTTCCTATCGTTTTGCATCATTGAACTGAGATAATTTCCTTGCATTAACTGGCCTTTTAAAAACACTTATTTTTTATTCTGTCGATGCATGATTATTATTTTTCTCTTCAATTTTTTTTTCAGGGGCACCGGCTGAAAAACTCAGATAACCAAACATACCAGGCTCTCAACAGCTTGAATACGCCACGCCGGGTTCTCATCTCTGGCACTCCCATTCAAAATGATCTCCTTGAATATTTCAGTCTAGTACATTTTGTCAATTCAGGCATTCTAGGTGGGGACTTCTTAATAAAACAATTGTCTAAATTAAAGATCCTAACTTGGCAATCCCAGTTTAAATTAAATAGATTTCGCTAGCCATAGGAAAAGAATGATAGACAGCAAACCTATATATAAATTTGGTTTAGATATGTATTTTGGGAGTGGGAATTTATATGTTGGGGTG
Source organism: Myanophis thanlyinensis (assembly GCA_017656035.1). NCBI lineage: Eukaryota > Metazoa > Chordata > Lepidosauria > Squamata > Homalopsidae > Myanophis > Myanophis thanlyinensis. The sequence continues at coordinate 17,623 of JAEANM010003178.1, forward strand.
AATGACAAATGGCTGAGAGTTTGGGAAAGTCTCAATCTTTGGATGGAAACCTCTATTACATCATATATTTTCTGTGTACAAGAAAGGGGAACAATTCCCCCCGGCCTCCTCTCACAGAGAGAAAGTCATTCATTGCAGGATAAGGCATGGAGACATCATTTTCTGATTAATCCTGCATGGAACACTTCCTTTGTGTAGGATGATAGCAATAGCATTTAGGCATATATACTGTACCTCCCCATAGTGCTTTACAGCACTCTCTAGGCCAGGCATGTCAAACTCAGAGTTCCCTGAGGGCCATATTATCACATTTGAGTTATGATGAGGGCTGCACTCTCTTCAATTGGGCCGCAGTGGCTGGGCTCGCCCTTGGCAGCTCAGAGGGCGACCCATCTTGTTCTTGGGACAGCAGGATGGTGGCGGCGGCACGGGTCAGGTTACAAGCACTGGCCTTGCCCGACTGGCTCTTCTGACAAGGCTAAGGAGGAGTTGCTGTCGCTCCAGGGGAGAGGCGTTTCTCTTGCAACTTGCCCGGGGAGCCTCGGAAGCTTTTTTGCTTATTTGTTACATGTCTAGACTGCCTTTTCAACAGTGAACTCAGGACAGGGTGTAGGGTTCTCCTTCCTGTTTACTCACTTACTTAATTTTATTTATTGATTTAAAATATTTTACTCCACCTTTCTGCTCAAGAAGGATCCAAGGTGGCGTGTAAAATGTCTGTGCGGGCCGCAAGTGCACTTCCAATGGGCCGCTGGGCTGCATGTTTGACATGCCTGCTTTACAGGGTGGATTACAACAATCTGGGTCCTTTAACCAATCTTGGAAGGCTGAGTCAACCTTCAGCTTTATCAGGATCAAACTTCAGGCTGTTAGCAGAGTCCACCTACAATACTGCAATTTAACCACTGTGCCACCAGGGGTTTGTATGGATGTAATATATAATCTTACTTTGCCAGATCCTGCATAAAAATGGCTGATTTTACCATAGACCTTTTTTCAATTATAAAAGCACAGAGGAGTCAAAGCAAAGCTCTATCTGCATTACCTATAGAGGGTTTCTACCTAAATTGATAATAGAGGAGCCTTATTTGAAGGCTTGTGGTTTAATTAGCTGCCCTAGGTTGGGATTGCTTATTATTGCTTCCCTGTCCCTGAATAACACACTCACTAAAGTACATTACACTCTGAAATGTATACTGTGAGGTATGTTAGAGCTTAATAATTATGAAGGTGGTGTTAACAATGGTTTTGATGTCAGAAGCATTTGGTAATGAAGGTTTTGCTGCTGCTCTTTTCAACTGAAAAATCCCGGGTTTAAAAAAGATTTTCATATAGTAAGAAAATGGGTGTGGGTGGGTGGTGTTGATAAAGGTGTTTTTAGGACAGCAGATGCTTAATTTCAGGATGTATCTGTTTTTGTACAGGGACAGCCCAGGAGTTTAAAAGGCACTTTGAAATCCCAATTTTAAAAGGCCGGGATGCAGATGCAAATGAGGCTGGAAGGCAAAAAGGAGAAGAGAGACTGAAAGAGCTGATTAGTATTGTTAACAGGTGAAGTTGAGCATCCTTTTATCTCTATAAGGCAGTGATTCTGGGAGTTGAAGTCCAAACCTCTTAAATTGGTTGAGGTTGGGAAACACTGCTATAAGGATACTTCTACCCCACCTTAAGTTTCTATCCTGATTCTGTACGAGATGCCTGTTACCCTAGAACAATGGGGGCGAACCTATGGAACGCGTACCGGAAACAGCACGCCAAACCATCCCATGAGCTTTCTGGCACGGCAAACCATCCCACACAGCCCCCCTGGCTCTGCACTCTTCTCAAGCTCCAGCTGTGCAGCCCTCGCAGCCCGTTCTTGCATTCCTTTGCACGCTAGCTAGCTGGCTTTTGTGTGCGGGAGCACCGAAACCAGAAGCGCAGCATCCCAGCGTGCACGCATCCTCTGAGAGCCAAATGTCTGGTTTCTGATATGCGCATGTGCGACAGCCAGCTGTTCGTTGTGCGCGCATGCATACCATGCTGGGATGCTGCGCTTCTGGGTTTTGGCGCGCCCGTGTGGCAAAAGCCAGCTGGCTAGCGTGCGACAGCGCAAGAATGGGCTGTGGGGGCTGCGCATGAGGAGTGGGAGAACAGTGCAGAGCCAGCAGGGCTGCGCAAGGCTCATGGGATGGTTTGGCATGCCTTTCTGGCATGAAGGACAGCCCCTTGATGGCGTAAAAAGTTCGCCATCACTGCCCTAGAATATCTTCAGCTTATTCAATGACCATTATATAATTTTTCTGAATGCTTCATCTCATAAGTACCAGTTCTGGATTGCAAAAATACAGGCAACCAGTAGATGACAGCACAGAATTAGAGCTTTCTGTGCCACTCTTCTGCCACCTAGAGGTCCCATTTTTTCAAGTCAAAGTTGATAGTTTTTATTTCTTTTTATTTTTGGTTTCTGTAATCGCATCATGGCACTACAGGGAGTCCTTGACTTAGGATCACAGTTGGAACCAGAGTCTCGTTCATTAAGCAAAGCAGTCATTAACCAAATTGTCCATGTGGTTGCTTTGCTTAACAACCATAGTCCTAATCCCAGCACTACTGGTTTCAGTTATTAAGTGGACAAAGCAAAGTGCTGTCCATTGGGAAGATTTCAGCTCCACATGGCAGTCTGTCACTCTCAAATGTTCCTGCACTTGTCAAACAAATTCAGCTCCCATCAATGCACAGAGGGAGAATATCTTGGCTACAGAAATGACAGACAGTTGAAATGTCAAAGACTTCAGCTCCATTCCTGCAGCCTGCCAGTGGATTTGCTTCTCTGTGCATAATCCTTTGTGGGGCTGCAGGAGTAGAGCTGATTCTTGGGTGCTAGGCAACTTGTAAATGCGAACCAGTTGCTAACCACCTAAAGTGGTTGGCAGCACGATGTTTTATAATGGCCAGGTGTGCTTTACAGGCTCTAAAAGCACTCTTTCCGAGGCCATGTAACTTTAAATGGTTTTCACACAATTGTATTGCTTTTACTGTGTTGCCTTCCTTATTTTCTTTTTTGAACATTTGGTCAAATCCGCAAAAAAATTAATTTGACGGTGGCTAGTTAGCAAGATTCCATCAAGAAAAGCATTTGTTCTGTGGAAATTCCATGTATTTACCAGAAAAGGAACCTCGAAAATATTGCTGGATGAAGGCTTTCCTACTAGCATTAGGAAGAAATATTAGTGAAATCTGGTCAGGAGATTAAGCCATGGGGTTAACAATATTAAGGTTATCTTTGTCTTTCATTTCTAGATGTCTAATAAGAAGAACTTCAGATATTCTCTCCAAATACTTGCCAGTGAAAATTGAGCAGGTGGTGTGTTGCAGGTATAAAACTAAAAAGCAAGATGTATAATAAGGAACATGTTTCTTGCTTAATGGAAAAAGAAGGGATTCGTTAGTGCACAGAGGCTTTTGAATTTAAGCTGAATGTATAGCCCAACCATAGTACAGTTATTAACTGTATGATTGGTATTATATGCTACATTTAATGCTACTTTGGCAAAACAGTCATGTTTGCTGTTTATAAGATCTGGTTAATCTTTCAATAATTACTACCGAATTAGCATAATCAAAGCTACCGAGCAAATTATATTTAGAATGGTTAGAACTGAAATCTAATGGACATTTTCTTCCATATGAAGCAAAGTGAGCTACTGGGAAAAACTCTGCAAAACTGAGTGTAAGCAGTATGCCTTTCCCAGGGGTTAAACAGTTAAATCAGTTTTAAAAAGTGTACTGCTTTAGACATGAAACATTCATCCTATATCCATTCTGCCTGCAAATAGAACAATAATTAATATTCCTCTGGTTTTCAAAGCACAGTGGCACTTTTTCCAAAATGATCAGCATTAACGAATTAAAAACAACAAATCTTGCCTTTAATCCCCACATTTCTTTCCTGTCTGCTTTATACGCAGTGAATGCGTTGTGTAGATTTGAACCAAATATCTATTTGTGTTCCTCAACAGCAACCCCAGCTGTTATTCTTTGCCAAGAGCATCTCCATTCTACTGGCTATTGCCATGTATACATATATTTACAATAACAGAAATGTCTGTGTGCATATTATCATAAAGGAATTTGGCTTAATGAAGTAGTAGGGACACACATAGATGAAAAGCAAGTTCAGCAATTAAAACTCTCCACAATTTAAGTAAATGAATACCTTACTTATTTATCTTCAAATGTCTAGGCCACCCAACCCCAAAATTACTCTGACAAGTTTCAAAAGATTAAATCATTACATTACATTACATTACATTACATTACATTACATTACATTACATTACATTACATCTGTCCGTCTGTCCAATCCTAACCTAACCTAACCTAACCTAACCTAATCTAATCTAATCTATCTCACATTTTTACATTATCCATTTTCCAATATCACCTCCAACAAAAAGAAGATCTGTCCAACCTAACCAGACACTTGGGGAAAAAAGCAGGTTTTCAAAAATTGCTTGAAATGGGCAAGGTGAAGGCCTTATGGATCCTTGGGGAGACGCTGATACAAAGAACAGATGCAATAAGGGGAACACATTGTTTAACTGATGGGACTCAAAGTAAGCAAGCCCATTGAAGCAAACAGGATAGCCAGTCTTTCAGGTAGCTAAGCCCTATGCCATGTAGGGCTTTATAGGTAATATCCGTCACCTTGAATTGCATCCAGAAGCCATCTGGCAAACAGTGTAACTCCGGTTGCAATTCTTGAGTTCTGAAATACAAATAGCGGTGAAGTAAGTGTCAAAAAAAGTTACAATATATATAAATGTGATGGGCTGGTCTTTTATGTTTAGAGGTTTCGAATCCTCTACATTTACTCTCATATGGTGGGGATGTGGTAACTATGAATAGTGAGGCAAATGAGATATAGCGGTTTGATCTGGACATGCTTAGAGCAGCTCTGTTGAAACCAAAGAACCTACTATTTGGCAAACTAAATCACTGACTTCATTGTGTTTTCTTGAAGTATAAATTCAACTTAGGGTGCCCAGTGTGTTGCTTGCTAAAGTACTCTTGGTACCCACAAGGCTTTCTGTCTCATATTAATTTTTTATAAGGTTAATTCAGAAAGTCAGTTAAACAGGAAACTGACATGCCACAAAATTATCATCACCATTTGTTTGAAAGTGTTGAAGTTGCCCTATTGCAGGGGTAGGGAACCTTGGCTCTTTCATGACTCATGGACTTCAACTCCCAGAATTCCTGAGCCAGCCATGCTGGC